>JAVJIF010022320.1:0-86318 GCA_038442645.1 Agave tequilana
AAGAAATACTTACCTAGTTTGGTTGTGACTTACCTGGAACCCTTGCATGTTCTACCTTGCTTCGGAGGCGTTCAACGTATGAGTCATAGGATCGAGCTCAGTCCCTAGTCACATACATCATCAGACGAACAAGAATGAAATGATACGGAGTCTTGAGGAGGAGAACATCATCATGAATTATCGTTGGCACTCACACAAACATTGTTATACTAATGCTTCTGGATTCACTTGCATGCTCATCAAAACCAAAAGAGGTAAAGTAGAAAGAAGAAGAAGAAGAAAGCAAAAGTAAAGACGAACATTAAAAAAAATTACCTTTTATTGCTTGCAGAAACGATGGAAGAAAGGAGGAGGGTACATCAGTGTCACTCTCAACATAAGCCTATCTCTCTTACATGAATCTCAATCTAACCTAAGCTTGCATACAAATTAAATTTACATAAAAAGAAAACAAAAATATACTACAAAGAGTGAAAAACTGACTAATTCCTATCTCTGCATGGTCGTCCCTGGAGGCTCTGAAAATCCCAGTATTTATAGGCAAAACCCAACCTACAGGATCATATGAAGATAGGGGGAGCAAACGCTCCCCCTAACTCTCCAACAGAGCCGCGAAAACGCGGTTTTGGCCGCATTCCGCGGCCAGAGTGTGGCCAGGTGGCCACATCCTGTTGGTGGTGCTCCCCGATTTCTTGATTGTAATTATCTTGATTTGGATTTGCAGTTTATGTCCGGGATTTTGACGAAATGGCCTTTGATCCTTGGCTTCAACCGATCGATTCAGGGAGGATTCTTCTCAACCGGTTTCAACCTCTCTGATATGCCAAGATTTAGCCCTGATTCCTTGATTTCGAATTTATTCTGAATTAAGTCAGGATTTGGTGGGCTTTTGGGCTCATTTCTCTTCACTCTCCTTTAGGAATGGGCCTGCAAATAAATTAAACATTTAATTAGGAAAATGCAGAGTTTATTCTATAATAAGTAGGAGAATATGATATATTAATGTGCAATATTAGTGACCAATCACCTACCTAGGCGGAAAAGAACCCTTGCCAGTCATCATAGCATCCCATCTGACTGAGCAACAAGAGGACAACTTAGTGTCTATTCTGAAAAGACATAGGGAAGCCATTGGATGGTAATGAAGGATATCAAAGGGATAAGTCTAGCAATAGTTCAACATAGAATCCATTTAACTGATGAAGCAACTCCAGGAGGGACACACAACGCATGCATAACCCACTCATGCCAGAGGCAGAAAAGCAAAAATTTTAAAACTATTAGATAATGGGATCATTTATTCTTTTTTGATAGCCAATGGGTTAACCATGTTCATGCGGTCCTGAAGAAAGTGGCTTTACGGTGGTTGAAAATGAGCAAAAAGAGTTGGTTCAAACAAGACTGCCTACAAAGGTTCGTGTTTATATCGACTATAGAAATTGAATGCAGCCACTATAAAGACCACTTTTCGCTACCCTTCATCGACCAGATGCTTGAACGCCTGGCTGGACACGAGTACTATTGCTTCTTAGATGGGTACTCGGATACAATCAAATCCCATTGCTGCAAAAGACCAGGAAAAGACCACGTTCACTTGCCCGTTCGGAACCTTTGCTTATTGACGCATGCCCTTTGGATTGTACAATACTTCCGCAAAATTCTAACGGTGCATGCTCAGTTTGTTCTCAGACATGGTGGAACATTTTCTTGAGATTTTCATGGATGACTTCTCCATCTACGGAGATTCATTTAAATAATGTCTTCATCATCTTGAGTTGGTTCTGCAAAGATGCAAGGAAAAGAACCTAACTCTGAACTGGGAGAAATGTCACTTCATGGTGAGACAGGGGATGTCTTAGGCCATGAGATTTCTAAGAGAGGAATTGAAGTGGACAAGGCTAAGGTAGAAGTAATTTCTAAGCTTCACCACCCAAGAGCATCAAGAATATCAGCCCTTTCTAGGGCATGCTGGGTTCTACCAACGGTTCATTAAGGATTTTAGCAAAATCGCTAGGCCCTTTGCCAACCTGCTCGCAAAGGACATGCCCTTTAATTTTAACAATGAACGTTTCAAGTCATGGGGGAAGCTTAAGTAAGAACTTATTTCTGTGCCTATTATTTCTGCTCCTAATTGGGCACAACCGTTTGAAATCATGTGTGATGCCTCTGATTTTGCTATTGGCGCTGTTCTAGGACAGCGCATCGATAATAGGCAGCACGTGATTTACTACTCGAGTAGGACCTTGAATAACGCACAACAGAATTATACAACGACCGAAAAGGAATTCTTGGCCATTATCTTTGCGTTAGAAAAATTTTGGCCCTACTTGTTAGGCTCGAAGACAGTGATTTTCGCGGATCACTCGGCACTAAAATACCTAATGACCAAGAAGGAAGTAAAAGCCTGACTGATTCGGTGGATCCTTTGCTTCAAGAATTTGACCTGGAAATTAGGGATAAACGAGGTATAGAAAATGTGGTCGCTGATCATCTATCACGAATTCTGAACGCACCTATCATACAAGCTCCGATCAACGAGGATTTCCCAGATGAGCACATCCTGCTCATTTTCAAGGAACCTGGTATGCGGACATAGTCAATTACCTGGCCACTGGATATATACCTACTGACTGGACAAAGCAAGACCAGTGTCATTTCTTTACCCAAGTACGGTACTTTTTCCGGGAAGAGCTGTATCTTTTAATTATTGTTCCAACTAGATTATTCAACGATGCATACCAGAGGAAGAACAGAGGAGTGTGCTAAGCTTTTGCCATGAACTTGCATGCGGAGGACACTTCGGTCCCTGCAATACTGCAGTGAAAGTTTTACAGAGTGGGTTTTACTGGCCCTCTTTGTTCAAAGACTCATTTCACTTTTGCAAGACATGTGCAAATTGTCAGAAAATTGGGAAAATTTCAAAAAGAGACATGATGCCCCTGAACCTGATCCTGAAAGTTGAAATTTTTGATGTTGGGGTATCAACTTCATGGGACCATTCCCTAATTCCTTCGGCAACCAGTTCATTTTGGTTGCTGTCGATTACGTCTCTAGATGGGTAGAAGCTGTGCCAACAAAGACCAATGACAACAAAGTGGTTGTCAAATTTCTCAAAGAAAATATCTTCTCCCGATTTGACACCCCCAGAGCGATATTAGTGATAATGGATCGCATTTTTGCAATAGATTTTTTGAAACTCTGATGCGAAAATATTTCATTAATCACAAGTTATCTACTCCGTATCATCCACAGACAAATGGGAAGGTCAAAGTCACCAATCGACAGATCAAACTCATTTTGGAAAAGACTGTTGGACAAAACTAAAAGGATTGGTTGGTCAAACTCAACGATGTATTTTGGGCTTACCGCACTGCTTTTTAGACAGTCCTGGGGATGTCTCCTTACAGAATCATATTCAGAAAAGCCTGTCATCTGCCAGTAGAGTTAGAACACCATGCCCTCTTGGCCATTAAGTAACTCAATTTTGATCTGAGTAAGGCCGGTGAGCTAAGGAGACTACAGATCTCAGAATTAGAGGAGATACGGAATGAAGCCTATAAAATACTCGGATCACCAAAAGCAGGACTAAACTTTTTGATGATCAGATCATAAATTGGAAAAACTTTGCCCCGGGAAACAAGGTTCTGCTGTACAACTCTAGGCTTCATATTTTCGTATGGAAGCTGAAGACTCATTAGTCTAGATCGTTCATTGTGCGCACCGTTTTCTCGCATGGTACTGTGATTATTGTCGATCCTACGAACAACACGGAATTCAAAGTGAATGGGCAAAACTAAAGCGCTTTTGACCACTGAGCCTGCATCACCGGCTGATAGTGTGCTGACTCTTTTACCCTGTCATACACCTAACCACAGCCATTCACACTGCAACTAAAAACAAAAAATATATATATATAATAAATAAATAAATAAATAAATAAACAACTTTACTTATTGTTTATATGCTTACCTCTTTTATATATTTTAACATTTCTTTCGCCTATTCGCACTTGGCGGCCCGAGTCGACGACGACGGTAACATCATTTCTTCACCCTATTTATTGCATTTGCATTTACATGACATTCATTAAGGATAATGCATTAGATTGGTGTGGGGGTGCTAACACTTTCACTTTTTCTTTTTCTTTTTCCTAAAAAAAAAAACTCCATAATGAAAAAAAATTTCATACTCTTTATAAAAATACCAAAAGGTTGTAGGAATTAAGGGAACCTTATTAAGGAATCTTTATTTTAACGTAAATAAAAATGAAATATTGGTTTGACTAAAAGTTGGGATGGATAAGGAAAATAACTTATACCTTTTATTTAGCCTTAGTAGAATATGTATAAACCACACACACATGCTTGGAAATTAGAGACACAACTCTGAAAAAAATGCTGGATAATTGTGCCTCAAGAAGCATGATTACTCACGCCAAAAAAAATAACAATAAATATATTTAAGTAAATCTTGATTTCGTGGCCTACTCTACTTGCATATTTAACCTGAGGGGTGTTTTTAACTTGGTGCCCTAAAATCATCTGGTTTGGGAGTCATCGGTTTGATATGCGTTACACGAGAAAAGTAGAAAGGCTAATGAAACCAAGAATAATAGATAAATATTAATAAAATTAAATGATATTTAAAGTTGAGTTGAAAAATCTCAAGCACATCACACTTACACATTATGCATGTCTATCTAAAGCAAAATAACAGAATGAGTTAGAAGTACAAGATCCTTTCCAAATTTAAAGAAAAATCATAATTTCTTCTTTTATGAAGGCTAAAATATAGGAGGACTTCTGAGGGTTAAACCTAATTCTCATATCATTCGGTCATTTTTACTTAGATGATTGAAAGTTTTTTTTCTTGAAAGAGTTTTTTCTTACAATTAACATTTTTTATTTATTGGATTTTGTGGGTGCAATCCCCTTAAAACCCTTAGGAGAAAGCACTCCTCCTTTAGGGGAAACCTAGAGGTTCAAAGGCTTGTTGCACATGCTCAGTGCAATCGCGTCACCTGCGAAAGTGGTGTAATCATTCTCTTGTTTTTATTTTGCTCGGAACGAGTAAAAAAATAAGTGTGGGGGTGTGATTAGTCTCTAATTTTGCATAATTTTTATCACATCCGCATATTTATTTGATATAAAATTCTGCTAAATAAAGCTTTGCTTGCTTGATCCTAGGTCCATGGTGTGCAAATGAAGAAGAAGGTCCTAAATCACCATTTAATGGGTGATTAAAGGCCTACCAAGTAGCCATTGATCTTAGAGAGGAGATTTTGTCAGTCTAGGGTATCAAATCCAGAAACCAGAAGATCCACCTGACAGGGGACAGACAAGACGACACGCTGCCCAAAGCCAGGCACGCGCCGCCCTGGCAGGGCCGCGAAAACACAGAGCCTATGGGCGCGGGCGCGCCCGGGCTTTGGGCCAGGGGTTGTCCCCCTGGCCCCCTTTCCCCTGGTGCATATAAAAACCCCCTTGGGGTCTGAAGAGAAGTAGATCCAGAGTTTAGGAATTGTTATTATCTTGTTCTAAGAGTTGTAGTTGTTGTAGTTTTCCTTCTTCTAGTTTTAGTTTAGCATTAGAGTGAAAGAGAGAGAGTGTGTAAAAGTTGTATTTGAAGGTGACAATCTAATACAGGTAACTACTTCTCTTTCTTCTTTCCAATTACTTGTTTTTCCATTTGCTTTTAGTTACTTGTTGTTGTGTAACTCCTTTTCTCTTTACCACTTAACTCTTGTTATTTCTTTTACTACCATGTCTAACTAACTCCTTCATTGCATGGCTAACTAACTACTAACCCACTAATCTCTAACAATTTGATTGATAACCCAAATGAGTCAATAGTGTCAAACAAGCCTTGTGCAAACGAAAGCTATGACATCTTAAGACGAGGGTTCTAACTCTAACTTACCTACAAATATTAGATCTCTTATATTTCATGCTTAACGGTTTTTTGATGATCTATAGAGTTTAAACTTTGCTTGTTTTTTGTAAGTTAGAGATTTTCCTTTTAACTTTGTCAATACCATTAGTGCACTTGTGTCTTCCCTTATCCTCGCCTTCTATTGAATCTTGATAAGGGAATGTCCGAGTTTTTACCGTGTAAAGCTAAGTTAAAGGAAGAACTTTCACTCGATTTTCATGTGAATAGTTCCTATGCATAAGGGTTATGCTTGCTTATGATCCATCGTGAGACTACATCTTCAAGAAGTTAGAGATTAGTAGGAGTACTTAGCAGAAAGTTGGCCATGCGTTTTTACCATCTAGAAAAATCAATTTTACAAACCATCAAATCATTCTAAAGCAATCTTTGAAACCAACTTGTTTTTATTTTCAAATTCTTATTTGAAACAAAGAACTTTCTCTTTCTTGAACGACAAAGCCGCATCAGGCTTTCATCGCTCTCCCTCCTTGTGATACGACCCGTAGAACCACTTTGCTACTACGAAAGAATCGGAAGAGCTGTAACATCGACCCACATTCCTTTATTACCTATTTTTGTGCTTGCTTTTTGCCGATCAAGTAGCGCAGCTCCTGTCCAATAAAATCTTAAAGAGACTTGAGGTAAAACGAACTTGTACTCAGCAAGTCGTTTGAAGAAACAAACTCTTTTGTATTCTTCAGGTAGAGATTCTGATTTCTCTAAGGTTTGCGATCAAGAACTCTCTACTCAACAATTCTCGACTTGAAAAATCTTTTTTTCCTCATGATTAGTCACATATGTTGCATTTACATTGTCACCTTACCATGCGTTTAGCTAATAAATCCTATTAATAAGTTTTCTTTTACTTTGCTAAATGTAGGCCCAAGTGCTCAAAGAAAGAAAAGAGAAACAAGCCCAAAAGCCCACCAAATTCTGAATTAATTCAGAATAAATCAAAATGAAGAAATTAGGGCTAAATCTTGGCATATCAGGAGGTTGAGAAGAATCCTCCTTGAATCGAGCGATTGAAGCCACAAAATCAAAGGCTGTTTCGTCAACGGTTGGAGCAGAAACAAGAAACCAGTAGAAGATACGGGACAAACACCAAACCAGAGATCTCCCCCCTTTTGGTGTGGCCACCTGGCCACACCAGGGCCACGAAAACACGGCCCAAGCCACGTTTTCGCGGCTATCTCGTGGACGTTGGGGGAGCGTTTGCTCCCCCAATCTTCCCGGATCCTCTCTGTTAGGGTTTTGCCTATAAATACTGGTTTCAGCAAAGAAAATGCAGCGAATACTAGGATTAAGTTTTGTGTTTATTTTCTTAGGATTTAAGCTCTTTGTTAGCTAGCACAAAAGTTGTAATCTTGTTATTTACTCTGTAGTCCAGTATCAAAACTTGTGAGAGAGAGGAATTGAGTGCTTGTACTTGAAGATTGAAGTGACATCAATACAAGAGTCGAGTCGCGTTTTCTTCCACTTGCAGTACGGTATGGTTTGCATTATGTCTATGATTTCTTTGTTATTTTCTATGGATAACTAAACGGTTTTCTAGGCTCTCTATCACAACTCTCTCTTACTCTTCTTCTCTCCTGTTTTTAAAAGAAAAAGACCCAATGAATATATGCATGCCTTCCTTAAAAGCCTTTCTTTTGAAAGTGTCCTTGAAGGCACATGAGGATGTGTTTGGATTGTTGAATTCTCACTTCTTTCATGAACATCTCTTGAATTGTTTTTACTTCATTCTTGCTTCTTCGCGCTTGATGTTTTGATATTAAATTCTAACGATTTCTTGAAGAAAAGACTCAACTCTTCTAACCATCTTATGTGCTTTACTTAAAGCTTTCTAAAAATTAACTTTAAGTTTTGCAAATGATCACTTTGTGGCACTTGATATTTTAATGGAAGAATGAACATTGAGTAGTGAGATAGTGAGCCCAGATTTGCTTCAATATATAAACAACAAAACAATTCTCAAGTTTTCTAAATCACCTTCTCCAAAACCTTTTCTAGAAGTTGCAGTTTCTCTTTTAATCATCTCTTTCTTTCCATCTTCTTTTCCATAAAAAGAAAAAAAAACGAACACAACTCTTTGTTTGAAAATGATTCACCGAAAAGCTTCCATCGCATTTCTCCTCGTGGACACGACCCATTAGCCACAAGCTACACGGTAAACTCTTAAACTCTTTGATTGTACTTTCTTTTAGCAATCAATTTTTGGCGCCGTTGCCGGGGAGGGAACGGTGTATTTATTTTCTAACAAGTTTTGTGTGTTGTTTCAGGGACTTGAAGATCAAGATCTAGCATTCAAACTTTGCAAGAGAAGACTTGAAAATTCTGTGCCCCTACTCTCGAAAGTAGGAAACAGAATTTCAAGAAATTGCGTTGCAAAATCTGAAAATATTCATTGGACTACTAAAAACCTTTTTGCAGGACATATTGCTCGCAAAAATTTATGTTTTTTGTATGTCATATTTGTGCTATTTCTGCTATCCACCATCCTGTTTTGAGCCAACAGTAAAACACTTGTTGAAAAGTTAAAAAATTAATTAGACGTTTGCATTTTAGGCACGAGTCTTTTCAATTCATTTACTTTACTGTTGAAGAGTGCTAGAGCAAGGTACGTACGCATTGCATTCAGAATAGGACTCATTTCTTGGTTGATTTATATCGATTTGAGTGAATCTTATTTATCTTGTACACTTGCACAAATTGAGTTAAGGGCAACACCCAATAACAAGATAAGGTGGGGATTTAATCACCCTTCTTTGGCCGAAAAATCAGATTCTAAGCACTTACAAACCTAAGCCTAAGTAAAATCTGATAGACGTTGGCCTTAGGGACGTCTCGAACTCACTAGGAGATTATCCTAAAGAGGGAAGGTGTTGGAAATTGACTCCTGCCAAATCAGTATCTAGGAAGGGGTTTGAGGGCCGAAAGCCCGAAGATTGGTGGTTACTTAATTAAGGAACGTCTTTGACAGAAAACCTCCCACCAATCTTGCCCTGACCTGGCTGATTAGCTTATGGTCAAAGTCTACATTCTACCTCCTGTGGACAATCAACCAGTTAGGAGTTGTCTAGGTCAAGGTTACCTTAGACGAGGCTTGGTTGATTACTACTGTTGACTGTTGGTTGAACTTGTTTGTGATTGTGATTGTGTTTGTGTATGCAAGTGTGGTCGAGAGACCCTAATTCATCTAGGTTAAGTAGAAACACATCACCACCCAAGTTTGAACCAAGACCAGATCCGGTAATGGCTCAATCAACATCACTACAGGATAGGTTCTACCTCATTAGGACCTCACTTCCATCTTGCATTCTACTTCCATCGGTTGGTGAATACAATTTTAAGCTCAAGCCTCAATTCATCAACACACTCCCCAAGTTTCACGGCTTAGAGTCCGAAGATGCTTACTTCTTCATAAGAGAATTTAAGGAAGTATGTCTAATGATGAAATCCCACACCTTGTAGACGATGCTATTAGGTTGAGATTTATCCCTTTTGCACTTAAGGACCTAGCAAAGAAGTGGATCTAAAGCTTAGCGGCCGGTTCTATCACATCCTGGGATGGTTTCATCAAGGTCTTCTTGAAGAAATTCTATCCAATCCTTAAAGCCGCTCTCATTAGGAAGACGATCATGCAATTTAAGCAAGAACCTAGTGAACTGTTCTGGAGGTACTTTAAACGCTTTAAATACCTCCTTGTCCAATGTCCACATCATGGAATAGAGAAATGGCGACAATGCCAAATTCTTTATGATGGTTTAGACTATTCCACCAAAACCCTCTTAGAAAGTATGTGCCAAGGGGGTTTCTTGCAGAAAGATGAAGATGAGGATGGGATTTGTATGAAAATCTAGCTGAGAAGACCATCCAATGGGAATCTGCTAGTGAGACCTCTAGGAATCCTAACTCTATCTCTTCAAAAGGAGGTCTCCATTCTATCGAATCGTCCATCGCTAATGAGGCTAAGTTAGCTAACCTGGCTAGAAGACTGGAAGCTCTAGAAACGAAAGAACCAAGTCCAGTCAATCAAGTCAGCCCGAACCAATTTCCAACCCCGGGCTACACTTACTGTCAAGCCATGAATCACGTGTTTGAGGAGTGCCCTGTGTTTCAGGCTCAGCAACCCTACCATGAACCGATGAATGCGGCCTTTTCAAGGCCGAAGAATAACCCTTACGCACCAACGTACAATCCTGGCTGGAGAAATCACCCTAATTTTTCATGGAGCCAAAACAACAATGATCATTCACGATCAAATCATGCTAGCCACTTCCATCATGATAATAATTCTTCCAATCATCAACCTAAATTCTCCAATTTCCATAATAATTCTCCCAACCATCCACCAAACTTTTCGAATTATCAACAGAACTTTCCCAACCAAGCTCCACAATCCTCCTTCAAGAATCTTCAATTAGAAAGGAGAATGACTGACTTTGAAAGAAACATGGAAAGATATATGAAAAACTTAGATTCTCTCATGCAAACTATCCAGAGGTTAGAGGTTCAAATGAGTCAACTAGCCGCTCCACAGAATGAGAGACAAAAGGGTACCCTGCCTAGTCAGCCAGTCACCAATCCGAGAAATTCTCAACAAGCTATTTGGCTGAGGATCATTCATTTAATCAATGTAATGCTGTGCATACAATGAGGTCAGGAAAGAGAATTGATAACCAAGTGTCAACACCAACCAATCCCATTCAGCACAACCACAATCAAGCTTCCACTTCATCTAATCCAATTTCTTTTAATTCTGACGAATCTGAAAAAGACAAGTCAGCCAGCCAGGTGCACCAGCCTATAGTACCTTTTCCTAATAGGCTGAAAAACAACAAGCAAAACCCTCACATGGACAAGATAATCAAGATATTTAACCAAGTGAAGATAAATGATTGGTTACTAATGTTGCATATGTAATGTCACATTTTCATACTTATTTTTAATAAAAGCCTGCATAGTCCTAATTAATTGTTTGATTTATTTGCAGGCCCAATCCTTAAGGAGATGAAGAGAAATGAGCCCAAAAGCCCACCAGAATTCTGAATTAAATCAGAGTTAATTCGCACAAATAAAATCAGGGCAAAATCAAGAGGTTGAAACCGGTTAAGAAGAATCCTCTCAGAATCGATCGGTTAAAGCCAAGAATCCAAGGCCATTTCGTCAGAATCCAGAGCTCAAACGAAGAAACCAACAAAGGATAAAGTCAGAAGAAGCTCCCGGGATGACCCACCAACAGGGTGTGGCCATCTGGCCACACCCTGGCCGTAGAATTGCGGCAAAAGCTGCAATTCTGCGGCAATCTTGGGGAGTTAGGGGGAGCGTTTGCTCCCCCGACCTCCCCGGGATCTTGGTTGTTAGGGTTTTTGCCTATAAAAAGGCATTTGCTGCACTGAAAATGGACGCCAAGGCAGAGATAGGACTTAGCCAAGCTTTTCATTTCTAGGTTTAGGTTTTTCTTTTTTATGTAACTTGTATGTAGGCTTAGGTTAAAAGATGATTCATGTAAGTAAGAGAGAGAGGCTGATGTTGAGAGTGACACCGATGTACTCCTCCTCCTTTCTTTCATTGTCTCAGTAAGCAATAAAGGTAAACTTTTCTTTGTGTTCGTTTCTTTACTTTCCTTTACATTTGTTTTGCTTTTCGTTTTCCTTTTCTACTTCACCTTGGTTGTATGTGTTGAGTCTACAAGTGAACTCTAAGCAAGTACACCGATGCTACGTGAGAGCCAGCGATAGTTCATGAAGACGTTCTCCTCTTCCAAGCTCGCATCACTTCGTTCTTCTTATGCTTGACGATATAATGTGCACGGGGACCGAGTTCGAGTTTATGATCTATGCGTTGAACGCCTCCGAAGCACAAAGGTAGAACTTGCAAAAAGGTTTCCAAGTAAGTCATCACCAAACTAGGTAAGTAATTCTTAACTTTCTTTCTTTACTTTTATCGCTATAGTATAGATCGCCAACACGATTTCTTTCACCACTTCTTCCCAATCGTTTTCGATCTTTTCCTCCACTTCATTTGTACATAGTCGCTTTTTATTGTTTTCTGATTCTCCACCTTCTTCATTTCTCGCTTTCTCTCTAACTTTAACTATAACTTTCTTTTTCTTTTTCTTAACTTTAAAAACAGAGAAGAACCTTCGCTTAGTTTTGATAACGATTTCAATAAAACTGTAAAAGCTTCCATCGCAAACCCTCCTTGTGGATCACGACCCGCATAGCCACTTGCTATAGCGGAAGTATTGAGCACTTGCACGTTTTTATTATAAGATCTGAAAATCCGTATTTTTTGTGCAGGTTTAGCCTCAATCAAATTTTGGCGCCGTTGCGGGGAGGGTAAAACGGTTTTTATTGAAATCTGAATTTTTATTGCAAATTTTTGAGAACTAAACGAATTTTCTTCTCTGTTGCAGGTTATAGGTTGAAGAAAACAGGAACTTTGCATTGCAGTGACATATAAGTGGACCTGGGCCTCTGCTCTCGAAAGCAGAGACCAGGATCCCTCCAAATTGCCGCAAAATCCTGGCTTTTGTCGCAAATTTGCGGCAATAAGGAGTGCACTACTGATCATTTTTCTGCAGGGTCTCTGATTCTGCAAAATACTTCTGCTGCATACTTAATTCCCTGTAATATTCACCCTATACCTGCTTAATAAAGTCAATAGTAAAAAATTGGTTGTAATCGTTAAAAGTTGATTAGACATTTGCATTTCTAGGCACGTGTCTTTTCAATTCATTTACTTTTACTGTTGAAGAGTGCTGGAGGCAAGGTACGTTTTGCATTGCATGTAGACTAGGAATCAACTCTTGCTTGATTTTCATGCTTTGAGTGTATCCTAGTTATATTTCTTGTACACTTGCACAATTCAATTTTAAGGGCATACCCGTAAATAAGATAAGGTGGGGATTTTATCGCCCTTTCCTTAGCCCGCAAATCATTTTCCCAAGCACTCACTAACCAAGCCTACTTTAATAAAAAGTAGACGTTGGCCTAGGGACATCTCGGACTCATTTAGGAGATTATCCTAAGGGGGAAAAATGTTGGAATCTAACTTCTGCAAAATCAGTGTCTAGGAAAGGGATTGAGGGCCGAAAGCCCGAAGGTTGGTGGTTATTTAATTAAGGAACGTCTTTGACGGAAAACCTCCCACCAACCTTGCCCTGACCTGGCTGATTAGCTTGTGGTTAAAGTCTACATTAGACCTCCCGTGGACAGTCTAACTAGTTAGGAGTCGTCTAGGTCCTAAGTCTACCCTAACTTAGGCTAGAATTTTTTCTTTTTTGTTTGTTTATTTGTTTGTTTTTCTTTGTTTGTATTCTATTGTGTGATATGGACTATAATAATAATTTTTTCAACTACAATAATAATCCATATTACACACCGGCTTCATTTTCGGATATTACCAACCCGGCATATCATAACTTTGACCAACCTAGTGTGCCGGATTGGTCTTATCCGAATCAATATGACCCATACCCCCCATATAATAACTATAATTTCCATAATGATTTCAACTCTTCATCGAGTCAGTGGGGATTCACCTCCCCCGAGCATAATTTCCAACCACCTTGCCCTCCTTCTCCACCCAGTCCACATTATGTTCAAGATTCATACTCAGTTCCACCCGTCCAAATAGGAAACCATCAATTATGGAAATGAGTATGCGTGAGTCCAAACACAAATCCCAAATCTGATGGACTCACAATTTCACTACCACTTCCAAGACAATTCTTCATCTTTTCATCAAAACAATGAACCTGTCAACTATGAAAAGATGCTTGAAGCCATGACTCAGGCTCAAAACACTCGTAATCGTGACATAGATATGATGGTCGAATCTCTACGTTCCCACCGTCCTGATGCCACTAACTATTCTGTCAGAGCCGAAGAGTCATGTAGTTTTGGAAATCAAGATTCCATTTCAGAACAACCATGTGAACTTACCCAAACTCCAAATGATATTGATAGTTTGGCTAGTTTTCCTTTTCCTGAAATAGAACTTGAAAATGATTATGATCCTGAACCCCAACTTAGTGATTCAATTCTATTTCCTGATTCGATTATGACTCCGGTATCTTCACCTGACTTCAATCTTTTCCCGGAGTCAACATTGGATCCTGTACCAATTCATAAAGAAATTGAATCACCCATCTTTGAGGATCATGTTGAACTTGACCAACTTTACAATTTTGAAAATCCCATGGATAAATTGGCAAGTTCTCCATTTTTTGATATTGAACTCAATGAGATATGTGACCTAGATTCTCACATATGTGATCCAATTCAACTTTCTGAATCAATATTGACTCCTGTTTTATTACCAAACTTGAATAATATTCTAGAGTCAGTTTTGATTCCTCCACCTATCATTTCTGAACTGGAATCACCCACATTAGGTCACATTCCATTGTTGAAAAATACATGTGGACTGGAGTTTCAATTTCTTGACTTGGACCCAATTTCTGAACCTATTTCGACTCCTGAACCTTTACTTGACTTAAGTCACCTTCCTGAGTCGGTATTAGTTCCTGTCCTTCCCGAGTCCAAGTCAACCGTTCTATCATTTCATACACCATTCTGGGACGAGGTGGTTGACAAATTTGACTCCGAAATTAGTTATGGAATATGGAAATTAGATGGGGTCAAATATTTAATAAAATCCTTAATGGATTTATCTTTTTAGTGGGTCATATTAAAGATAGTGCTGGTGGGTTCCTTCGAGACCCAATAAAAGTTGATTGGCCATGTTTCGTGGACCAATCAGACCACCACCGGAACCACCACCTTAAGGTAACCTTTTCCTTCCCTTTCTTCTTTTTCATGCATCTATGCATTAATTCATACATTGAGGACAATGCATGAGATAGGTGTGGGGGAGGGTCTAACATAACTTTTCTTTTTCTTTAAAACAAAAAATAAAAAAATTAAAAAAAATTGACATTTTTCTTTACTTTTAAAAAACTTTTTGAAAAATAGAAACAATATTTTGACTTATTTTGTAAGAAATTAAGTTAATTTTAACGAATAGGAAAATCCAAATTAGGATTTCTTATACTTGGTCAAAATAAGATAATTTGTTTGATTTTTAGGGTTAGGAAGATAATTTGTCAAAGTAATTTAGTCTTGATCTTTACCTTGATGAAATATGCATACTTCATACACTTACACACTTAGGGTTCAAAAACAAAGATTCTTATGCCTTATAAAAAATATATATATATATAAAAAAATGAATAAGTCTAATTATTGATTAGCTAGGTGCTTGGCCTAAGCAAGCCTTAGTATTTATGCGAAAGATAATTAGATAAGTTTAAAAAAAAAAATGAATAAGTCTAATTATTGATTAGCTAGGTGCTTTGGCCTAAGAAAGCCTTAGTATTTATGCGAAAGATGATTAGATCCTCTGATTAAGTTGGGTGTCTGTGCCTAATAAAGCATGAGTATTCACGCCTAAAAGAGGTTTATATAATAAATCCTTAGTTTTGTGGCCTTGTCTGCTCGAGTCCTTAAGTCCTAGGGGTGTCTTCTCACCTGGTGCCCTAAGACCGTTTGGTTGGGAGTCATCGATTAGAGGCTCGTTACATGGGCAGATTAGAAAGCCTAATAGAACTAAGGAATAATACCACCAAAAAAAAAAAGTAAAAGTATATATATAAATAAGTAAGGCATAAGAGTTAGAGTTAATGAACCCTTAGTCAAAATTTTCACAGTCACAAGGTGCATATGACTTAGGGTAAAGTAATAGACTAGATGAGAAGTACAATTGGACTCCTTACTTTATTGATAACAAATTTTTGAATAGAGACTAAGTTTAGGAATAAAAAATTCGGGTTTCCTATAACTTATAGATTGCTTAGATCTTACAATCATATTTCAAATATTTTTCTCTTTCAAAATGCTTTTCGAAAATACTAACTTTTTATTTCCCTTTCTTTATGGATTTTGTGGGTGCAATCCGCTGAAAACCCTCACGAGGCAAAACTCGTCCTCTAGGGGAAACCTAGAGGTTTAACGGCTTGTTGCACATGCTCAGTGCAATCGCGCGACCTGCGAAAGTGGTCTAATAATTCTTAGTTTAATTTAGTTGTTTTGCTCGAGGACGAGCAAAAGATAGGTATGGGGGTGTGATTGGTCACTAATGTTGCATATTTAATGTCACATTTTCATACTTATTTTTAATAAAAGCCTGCATAGTCCTAATTAATTGTTTGATTTATTTGCAGGCCCAATCCTTAAGGAGATGAAGAGAAATGAGCCCAAAAGCCCACCAGAATTCTGAATTAAATCAGAGTTAATTCGCACAAATAAAATCAGGGCAAAATCAAGAGGTTGAAACCGGTTGAGAAGAATCCTCTCAGAATCGATCGGTTAAAGCCAAGAATCCAAGGCCATTTCGTCAGAATCCAGAGCTCAAACGAAGAAACCAACAAAGGATAAAGTCAGAAGAAGCTCCCGGGATGACCCACCAACAGGGTGTGGCCATCTGGCCACACCCTGGCCGCAGAATTGCGGCAAAGCTGCAATTCTGCGGCAATCTTGGGGAGTTAGGGGGAGCGTTTGCTCTCCCGACCTCCCCGGGATCTTGGTTGTTAGGGTTTTTGCCTATAAAAAGGCATTTACTGCACTGAAAATGGACGCCAAGGCAGAGATAGGACTTAGCCAAGCTTTTCATTTCTAGGTTTAGGTTTTTCTTTTTTATGTAACTTGTATGTAGGCTTAGGTTAAAAGATGATTCATGTAAGTAAGAGAGAGAGGCTGATGTGAGAGTGACACCGATGTACTCCTCCTCCTTTCTTTCATTGTCTCAGTAAGCAATAAAGGTAAACTTTTCTTTGTGTTCGTTTCTTTACTTTCCTTTACATTTGTTTTGCTTTTCGTTTTCCTTTTCTACTTCACCTTGGTTGTATGTGTTGAGTCTACAAGTGAACTCTAAAGCAAGTACACCGATGCTACGTGAGAGCCAGCGATAGTTCATGAAGACGTTCTCCTCTTCCAAGCTCGCATCACTTCGTTCTTCTTATGCTTGACGATATAATGTGCACGGGGACCGAGTTCGAGTTTATGATCTATGCGTTGAACGCCTCCGAAGCACAAAGGTAGAACTTGCAAAAAGGTTTCCAAGTAAGTCATCACCAAACTAGGTAAGTAATTCTTAACTTTCTTTCTTTACTTTTATCGCTATAGTATAGATCGCCAACACGATTTCTTTCACCACTTCTTCCCAATCGTTTTCGATCTTTTCCTCCACTTCAATTGTACATAGTCGCTTTTATTGTTTTCTGATTCTCCACCTTCTTCATCTCTCGCTTTCTCTCTAAATTTAACTATAACTTTCTTTTTCTTTTTCTTAACTTTAAAAACAGAGAAGAACCTTCGCTTAGTTTTAATAACGATTTCAATAAAACTGTAAAAGCTTCCATCGCAAACCCTCCTTGTGGATCACGACCCGCATAGCCACTTGCTATAGCGGAAGTATTGAGCACTTGCACGTTTTTATTATAAGATCTGAAAATCCGTATTTTTTGTGCAGGTTTAGCCTCAATCAATAAATGTGCCACTTCTTGATGCCATCCAACAAGTTCCTTCCTATGCTAAGTTTCTTAAGGACATGTGCACTAAGAAGAGAAAGACTAATGTTTCAAAAAAGGTCTTCTTAGCCACTAACATTAGTGAGCTATTATCGGGTCCGATCCCTATCAAGTACAAGGATCCAAGTAGTCCCACAATTGCCTGCACAATAGGACAAGCCTGTAGGCTGTCTAAAAATCACTAAAAGACAAGCCATTAAAAAGCAGAGTCTCAAGTTCTAGACGCAAGGGCTCGACACCCGCGTCTCAGCATCACGACGCGTGGGCTCGACACCCGCGTCTCAGCATCAAGGCGCGTGGGCTCGACACCCGCGTCTCAGCATCAAGGCGCGTGGGCTCGACACCCGCGTCTCAACATCAAGGCACGTGGGCTCGACACTCGCGCCCCAACCTCAAGGCGTGTGGGCTTAAACCCGCGTCTCAGTTATAACCGCCCTGATTATGAGGCCAGTCGCCGCCCACATAGCGGGGAGGTCAGCCCCTCATCGTGGAGCATTTTCAGGGGGCACGTTCACCCCCAAGGACCTCTATAAATAGCCCACATAGGAGGGGAGGATAGAGGATCGGTGATCAGAGAGAAGAGGGGACGATAAGAGGAGAGTGGCAAATGGCGATCAGCAATCAAAGGCATTTGGTGATAAGAGGATCGGCAATCAGACGACCAGACACGGCAGAAAAAGAAGAGAGTTCAACTCTTCGTCAAGCTTGCTGCGTACAAGCTACTCTTTGCCTACCTTCTCTTTAAGAGTTTTGGTAGACAAGAGCCGTGCTACTCTTTCTACCAGCCGAAGAGAAGATCCCTGATGATCCCGACGGTCATCCGGTCAACGGAGAATAAGATTCACTCTCCACCGCCACACGAAGAACCCAACATTAAACAAAGGGAGGATTCAAGACTCAACATCCTCCCTCCCTTGTAACTAGAAGGAAAAGTTATTTTTGTTGTAATCTTTTCATCTGATTCAAGGAAAACTTTACAGTAAAGACCTTCTTTCTCCTTTTTCCGGCGCGTACAAGAGATGGCGACTCCGCTGGGGACTTTATTTGTCACTGACGAGCAAATCGTGGCACAGGATGACATCCTCCATAAGGGGAAGATGGTCGAATCGCTCATTGTCGAGTTCGACCAGGCGAAGTACGAAGAGTTTCTCTCTTCCGGCTCCAAGAGCCCAAAGACCCGCGTCTGCCGCCGGGTCTCGACGGGGAATAACCCTGAAGCCCGATCTGTGGCTCTCTCGGGCACCCCTGCTGCCAACTGTGCCAAGCAAGGTGCACGCGCCAACGCCTCTCAGAAGGCCCGCGTGGTCCCAAGCACAACTGCCTTTGCGACCAACCACATCGCACAGAACACCCGCGTCAGTGTCTCTCAGGAGACCCGCGTGGTTAAAATCTCTGATGTTCAGCATCAGGATGTTGTTGGTCTCTCTTCACCTCCGCGACGCAACCGGAACGCTGAGCGTCGACAAAGGAGACGTGCGCGTCAGCTGCAAGTTGGAACCTCTGGTTGTCTGACTGAGGCTGGACGCGACGTACAATCTGGCGCCTTGCCTGCGCCACGTCCGGCACGTGAAGTCCGCGTTTGGCGACCCAAGCGCGAGACTCCTCAAGCTAGGTCCTCTGAAGACCAACTTACCCAACGCCAAGGTGAAGCCTCTGCGCCTCATCAAGCGCGAGAGGCACACGCCCATAGGCGTGGGGCCCAGCAGCCCACTCTCTCTCAAGTGTCTCTGTCTCGACACACCAAGCAGCAACGCGACAGGTGCATCTTGTCGCAACAAAGGCGCCAAACGCGCGCTAAACAGCTGCGGCGCGAGAACCGCGTCCCTGAAGCCTGCGTCCAGGCTGTACAGCACATGGATGCCTCCCGTCTTCGACGTTGCGAGGCTAACCTTTTCAATCCCCCTCCCATGGATTTGAGGGATTATTCGACGAATAAAAGAAGTGTCAATCAGGTCACTTCGTCATGTTGCTGCCACCGGCTCATCCATATGCTCTCTGAGTGCCGTTGCGGATCAGGCGTGCACCAGCAGTCTTTAGTCAGACAGCTGACCCTGATTCCCCCGTCAGCTAAAAGAAGACGCTCCCACAGAAGGAGAACCTTCTCTGACGTTGAGTACCCGGAGCTCACTGCGAATATGACAAGCAGGAGCAAGGGAAAACAACCTGCAGTCAGCTCTGACGAGTCTGACTCTGAACCGGAAGGAGTGTACCGACACACTCGCACCCGGACTGGGGCCATTCCCCCAATTGACTATAATGCCTTAGCCCATGGCATTAACGATTCTCACTCCGCCGTAGCGGAATCAAGGGCTTCAAACTCTTCCGTCAAGAAGGAGACCTCTGCCTACATGACAGGCACTCCTGAGGAGACGGCTAAACGATTAGAGCAGATCCAGAAGGCACAAATGGATATGATTCTTTCTCAGCAGGAATCTATCAACTCCCTCAAGCAGGCGATTGCACAGCTGCTCGAAGACAGGAGGAGGTCCCCTCCTAAAAAGTCAAAGGGCAAAGGAAGAAAGGGAGAAAGCTCATCTTCCGAACCTTCTGGGGAGACGCGGCGATCTACTTCCGGCTCGTCCAAGTCCTCGTCGCAAGTAAAGGGCGACCAAGACCCGGGGAAGGCTCATGCTAAAAGAATGAGTCAACTGGAGCGACGCCTCGAGGCCCTTGCCAATCGCAAAGACCTCCAAGAAGCAGGAGTAGTCCGGCCCTACCCGGCTGAATGGGACTTGGTTCCGTACCCGCCCAAGTTCAAAGCTCCAACTCTCCAAGCCTTTGATGGGAAGGGGTTACCAACCAGCACATCTACTACTTCAAATCCCAAACCGGGAATGTAGTAGATAATGACGCCATCCTGGCGCGCCTGTTCATCGGCACCCTGAAAGGGTTGGCCTTTGAATGGTTTATGAAGCTCCCAGAAGGTTCTATCAAGAACTGGGGCGATTTGGAGAAGCTGTTCTTAACACGCTTCTTCGAAGATGACTCGGAAGTCACGATGCCCACCCTTTTGGCTACTAAACAGCGAAAGGGAGAGTCCGTTAAGTCTTTCGTGGAAAGATTTCGAAACGTGGCACTCCGGTGTCCAAGCGGTATGACCCAGGCCACCCTGGTGGAAACATGCCGCCACAATCTCCAAACCTCACTCCTTGCTCAAATAGGAGTTGCTGAAAGCCGCACCTAGAAGCAATTAGTCCAACAAGGTGAACAGGCTGAGGAGATTGTCGCCCGCGTCAGAGCGGAGGAAGGTAAGCCTAGGCCAGAAAGGTCGACAAGGCGTGCGCCAGACACATCCCTCCAAACAAAGCGGAAGGATAATTTGGCAACAGAGACCAAATCTCCCGCCAAACCTCAATCAGGCAAGGCGAGTGGCTCTTCAAGTCAGCCTCGCGCCAACAAGCAATATTCCTTCAAGGAGGAACATGTCGATTCGCTCTTTAAACTACTCAACAAGAGCAACCGAGTGAAGCTCCCTGAAGCTAGGCGCCCCGAGGAAGTCGGCAAGACCGACAATCCCACCTATTTCTTGTACCACAGGATGTTGGGGCACCCTACCAAAAGCTGCTATGTCTTCAAAGACATCCTTCAAGCTCTGATTGACGCGGAGGTGTTGAAACTCCGACCAGAGCAGAAGAAGGTGACGGCTAATGTGACGTCAGTTCTCCAGTTTGGAAGACAACCCCCAACGCCTGCGGGGGTAGACCCTATTCCAAGAGGAGAGCTGAGAGTGGTCAACACAGACCCTCACCAGCAGCAAGAGAAAGGCTTGGTACCTGTCCCTACCCCTCAAGGGGAAATCATGTGGGTCCATCCTGACCTTGTCAATGAACAGCAATGGACTACTGTGACCAACAGGAAATCCAAAGGTAAGGCAAAGGCCTCATCCTGCAATGTAGTGGGTGCCTCCTCTCGAGAAGCCGAGACTGATGTTCCCTCGCTAACCGACTCCGAGGAAGAAACAATAGTCCTGGCCGCAGAGCCCAACCAACCGATGGCGGGAACCCGTTCGGGACAGCCGTACTTGAAACAGTATGGTGAAACGGCGGCAACTCCTCCACAACCAGTTACAGAGCCAACCAAGCCCTCCACAAAACAACCTGTGGAGAAACAGAAAGAAACTCGGTTTTCTCGAGTTCTTTCGAAAGGTATGGCGGAAGGATCCACGACACCTTACCGCTTTGATGTCCTGGCTCAACTAGACAACATCCCGGCACGCATTACCTTGTATGAACTTCTTAGACTATCAAAGTCGACCAGAGAAGCTCTATAAGAAGCTCTGGCAAATGCCGAGGTCTTCATGACCCAGGTGCCGAAGGAGGAAGATGTAGAGGATTGCCTCCACACCTCCCCAAATGCTCCCTGCATTACCTTCACAGCAGATGATATGCAGGTTAAAGGGAAGCATGATCGACCCCTGTATTTCACAGGGTATATTGGATCGTCTGAGGTGAACCGCATTCAGGTAGATCCAGGGTCCGCATTGAGCATCAGGCCTCGCCGGGTCATGCAACACCTGGGCATTCCTACTCATCGTTTGAGCCCTACTTAGACAACTATCTATGGGTTCAATGCCAACCAGACCCGTCCGATGGGGAAAATCAAGCTCAAATGCCAGATTGGAAGCCTCAAGTCGGAAGTGACATGCTACATCATCGACGCTGACACTTCCTACAATCTATTGTTAGGACGACCGTGGATTCACCGCAACTCCATCGTTCCCTCCACTCTCCACCAAGTCATGAAATACATTGACGGGAGTGGAAAGGTGCAGACGTTGATTGCCGAAAGGTATCCGTTCAAAGGGGTGGAGAATTATTTCACTGACTCTTTGTTGTACCAAGATCCGGTGGAGACGGATGAAATCCCGCGACCAGAGGAGCCAAACTCTGGTAACGAAGCTGACACCGAGCCCGAGAAAGAAGAGTGCCTGTGGGAGTTAGAACCACTTGTAAAGAGCACCAATAAGCTCGATGTTGATAATACCACCGACGATGTAGGCGGTTGGTATATTAATGAAGATTTAGATTTTGCGTATTTCTCTGTGTTTGCTTCTGATTCAGTACCATCAGACACTAGCACCGAAGTAGACGATGACCCCTGGTCGGCAGTAGATGCTTTGACATCGTTGCATGTACCAGTGAAGTCGTCCTTCGAGACATACCAAGATAATGGTAATGCGCAAGAATCTATATTTATGGTTCCAGCAAGACGAAAAGGCCAAAAATCAATTCTTTTTGGGCAAATCTCGTCTGAGCCAATGCCCTGTGAAGACTCGGGAAGTGAGGAGGAGTCCCCTCAGTTCGGTCATTATGAACCAAAAGCACTAAAAATGATGAGATGCATGGGGTACGACCTGACCAACAGACCCGGGTTGAACTTCGGCAAAGGAAGGAGGACGCTGCTTCGATCCTTTGTGCCGAAAGGGAAGGCCCCTGATTATTATCATCAGACGCGCCGGGGGTTGGGCTATGTATCGACTCCGGTCCCATCAGCCTCCGATTCTCAAGAATCGTTAAGCAACGATTACTCTTCAGACACATCATCTTGGGAATCAGATGTCAGTGTCGGCAACATCTTCAGAGAACTTTCAGTGAACATGGTTTCAACAAGCCACCTAGAAGACGGAGATGAAGAAATGATCCAATCTGATACAGATCCTTGGATCAAACATTTAAATACTCTTTGGGATACCCGCTTTGAACAGCGCGAGCCACCCACAGAAGACAAGGTTGTTCAGATCAACCTAGGAGATGAGGCTAACCCTAAGCCCATCTTCATAAGTGACGGTCTATCACCTTCAGAGAAGAAGGATCTAATATCTCTTGTACAAGAGTATATAGACGTCTTCGCTTGGAATTATGAGGACATGCCAGGACTCGATCCTCACGTGGCTATGCACCGCCTCAATATCAATCCGGACGTAAAGCCTGTCAAACAACAGCAGCGACGGTTTCGTCCAGAAATAATGGAGGCAATTCAATCAGAAGTCAGAAAACTTATTGATTCTGGCTTCATCAGGGAAGAACAATATCCCGACTGGGTAGCCAACATCGTCCCCGTCGCCAAGAAGAACGTGAAGAACCGGATCTGCATCGACTTCCGCGATCTAAACGAGGCCTGCCCCAAGGACGAATTCCCATTGCCGATCACAGATGTCATGATTGACAATACTTGTGGATTCGAACGAATGTCCTTCATGGACGGATTCTCAGGATACAATCAAATAAAAATGTATCCTGATGACGAAAAGCATACTTCCTTCAGGACACCTCTAGGGGTATATTGCTACACCGTCATGCCCTTCGGACTGAAAAATGCAGGGGCAACCTATCAAAGGGCCATGAACGCCATTTTCCATCAGCAAATACGCAAAACGGTGGAATGTTATGTTGATGACATCGCGGTAAAAAGCCGCACTAAAGGTGATCACATAGCGGACCTGAGGGTGGTCTTCGACATCATGCGGGCTCATCAATTGAAGATGAATCCCACAAAGTCCTTCCTGGGGGTGGCCAGTGGTAAATTCTTAGGATTTGTTGTAACATCCACCGGAATTTACTTGGACCCGGAAAAGGTCCGCGCTATCCAGGAGATGCAACCCCCGAGAAATCTCAAAGAACTCAGGGGATTGCAAGGACGATTGGCGTACATCCGCAGGTTTATCTCAAATCTCTCCGGAAGATGCCAACCCTTCGCTAAGTTAATGAAAAAGGGTGTCTCATTCATTTGGGATGACGCTTGCCAACAAGCGTTCGAGGAAATCAAGCAATACCTCACCCAACCACCAGTCCTTGCAGCTCTGGTATCCGGGAAGCCTTTACTGGTATACGTCCGAGCAATGGATCATTCTTTGGGAGCTCTACTAGCTCAGAACGACGACCAAGGACGAGAGCAAGCAATCTACTATTTGAGTAGAACAATGATCGGAGCCGAACATCGGTATAACCCGATCGAGAAGGAATGTTTGGCATTAGTGTTCGCTATTCAGAAAATGCGGCACTATCTGGTAGGCCAAACTATAAACGTCATATCAAAAGTCAACCCCCTGAGGTTACTTATGACTAAGCCTTCATCATTAAATGGCCGACTGGCAAAATGGGCCATATTGCTCTCCCAATATGAGATGCACTTTTTACCACAAAAGGCCATTAAGGGACAAGCGGTGGCGGATTTTCTAGCTGAGCACCCAGATCCGAGGGCGGCCAAAGTCTACGAGGATCTCCCAGATGAAGTTGCTGAAGTCTGCCTGACTCAGACATCGTTCGAAAGTCAAGTATGGCAACTTTTCTTCAACGGTGCATCAAGAACAAGCCCAAAGGGACACGTAATAGCAGGGGTAGGAGTAGTACTCGTATACCCACAAAATTATGTGATTCCCCGAGCTGTCTCATTAACTGAGCCTTGTTCCAACAATGTGGCGGAGTACAACGCTCTTTTGATTGGGATGCAATTCGCCGATGAGATTGGCGTTAAAAATCTCGAGGCATATGGCGACTCTAAACTCATCGTCAGCCAAGTTCGCGGGGAGTACAAAGTCAGACATGAGGACCTAGTACCTTACCAAAACGCAACTATCCGCATGGCCGAGGGGTTTACAAACTTCTACATCGACCATGTACCGCGCAGGCAAAATGCGCACGCGGATGCACTCGCATCCCTCGCGGCCTCCTTAGCTCTTCCAGCTGGAACAATGGAGAAGATATTCGTCTACAGCCACGACCTGTATTGCCCGAGAAATGCTCTCGAGAGCTATCAGGAGTCAAAGGGAGATTGTCAAGGCAAAGAAGCACTGGAATTGTCAACCGGTCCGGAGCTTAAAGACTAGCGATTCCCCTACATTGATTTCGTCTTATACGACATTCTCCCTGAAGACACCAAAGAGGCGGCTGCCATTCGAAAGAAAGCCCCCAAATTCTACTATAATGCGATGACGCGAACATTGTATCGTCGATCGCATGACGGGATCTTACTCCGATGCCTCTCACCAAAGGAAGCCCAAGAGGTATTGAAAGAAGCCCATGACGGTATGTGTGGAGCCCATCAACCTGGCCCAAAACTGGCACATCGACTCCAAAGATTGGGTTACTATTGGCCCAAGATGGTTGCCGACGCCGTCACTTATGCTAAAAGATGTCACGCTTGCCAAGTGCATGGCGATTTCATCCATCAAGCACCAGGCTACCTCCACTCTACGACCTCTACCTGGCCATTTGAAATGTGGGGGATGGATGTGGTTGGCCCTATCAGCCCACCATCATCAAAAGGACATCGGTTTATTTTGGCAATAACCGATTACTTCTCTAAATGGGCCGAAGCAATCCCTTTGAAGGAGGTTAAAACGTCGAACGTGATCAAGTTCGTGAAACATCACGTTATTTACCGTTTCGGCGTACCTCGGCGAATTGTCCATGACAATGGACCCCAATTCATCAAGCAGGCTTTCCAGAGATTCTGCGCTAAGTTCAGAATCCAGAGTGTGTCCTCAACGGCATACTATCCTGCCGCTAATGGCCTCGCAGAAGCTTTCAACAAGACTATTGGCAAGCTTCTCAAGAAGTTCGTCTCGAAAAGTTAACGAGATTGGGACGACAAGTTGGGTGAATGCTTATGGGCTTACCGCACAACTGTGCGAACCCCAACTAAAGCTACGCCATTTTCTTTGGTATACGGGTGTGAAGCCGTGCTCCCACTGGAAATCCAAATTCCATCTCTACGCGTCGCCTTGACAGCGGAGATGACAACAGAGGAGAAGCATCGACAGCGACTCCAGGAACTGGAGGCCTTGGATGATAAACGTCTGCAGGCCCAACAACAAATCGAGCTCTACCAAGCTCGTATTACCAGAGCCTTCAACAAGAAAGTTAAAGTGCGAACTTTCAAGAAAGGCGATCTTGTCTTAGCCGTCAGAAGACCCATGGTAATGACGCATAAGACAAAAGGAAAATTCCAGCCCAAATGGGAAGGACCATTTGTAGTAGAGTCAGTCTACTCAAATGGGTCATATCGCCTCATAACCTCAAATGGCGATACACTCATGATGCCGATCAATGGCAGATTCCTGAAGAAATACTATCCTTAGATGATATTCTTCCGCTGATCAAGTTAAAAGTACACCTCTGATCAAAGTAAGAAGAATTTCTTCATTATAACATCCGACGCCCCCGACGGCTAAGGATAGAGGAAAATGTTGGCTTTTAAGCCCAACATAAGTCTTCCACAACTCATCATGCTGAGGGGAATAGCATGGCTAGCCCAACTCAAACGGTAGTTGGTAAAGGCACCTCAAATCCGTTGATAGCTGAGGGTTTGCTAAAAATCCTAAGTGGACTTGGATCCACTCTTTCCTCTAAAATCCCTTACCAATTCTCATCCACAGAATGGTAGGTCTACAAAATACAACCGTTACTAAGTTAACACTATACCTCTGGTAATGGAAACTTTTCAATATTCCTTGTCGAGTACAAATTTTGTTTGTCAACTCTACACGGAGTATCGAACTTTCAAATTTGCCAAGTTAACACTATACCTCTGGCACTTCAAATTTTCACTTGTCAATTCTCACCAATAGAATGACAGGTCCTCAAATTGCTCTTATCATGATTCAATCTTTGTCAAGTTAATACTACACCTCTGACAAATTACTGTTAAAGTTTAACACCACACCTCTAAACAGTAATTAGGTTTCTGTCAGGTTTAATATTACACCTCTGACAGTCACTTTTCTTCAGACTTCCATATCGAAGCTGAAATGGATGATGCTAAGTTAACATTACACCTCTAGCATCAAGTCATTGCTAAGTCAAACAATACACCTATGGCCATGACTTTCCCTCGGACTTCCTTATACAAGCCGAGATGACCAATGCCAAGTTCAACATTACACCTCTAGCATTACCCTCACTGTCAAGTTAAACATTACACCTATGACAGTGACACTTCTGAGTTAAGTTAATATCACACCTCTGACTCACATCCTTGTCAAGTTAACATTACACTTCTGACAAGACCACTTTCAACCCATTAAGTTAATATCACACCTCTAACTGTCACAAACTTTCCTAGATTCCCCACGAGTCTAGTCTCACTTGTTATTCTCTTCAACAGAATAACAAGTCTACCTAAAAAAAAACATTGTTAGGTTAATACTACACCATCAACAGTGTTTCCATCAAATCCCCAGCTGAGCTCAATCAAGTTAATCCCAAACACTTGATAAAAGTTCACCCTCCCTGGGGGTACCAATTCTACCTGTCACTTTCTCTCATAAAGTGGCAGGTCCACCAAAAAAAAATTATTTCATCTCTGTTAAGTTAATATTACACCTCTGACAGTATTGTGAGAGTTCCTGAAATAGGATCTTTCCCTACAAAGTTTGACTTATTAAGATTATCATCATAATTTTGACAAAGTCAAAGATTCTTTGCTTCTACGAGTCCAAGACAAAAAGTTCAAGACAATGAAAGAGGCAAAGAGAAAAGTGTCACTTTTATTTATTTCCAAGCATATGAAAGTGATACAAAATGCTCTCTTATACAATAAGATTGAGTGTTACAATTAAGGAGTACAAAGAAGTCCCTCTCTCTCTCAGAGGTTGCACTCACTCCTTGAAACCGCATCTAATTCCAAGTGCACGGTGGCTGAAGAAGTGCCAAATTGTGGCCACGATCAGAAGCTGGTTGCACCACGATGCATGATGTAAACACCGAAAGAGCCCTAGCTGACTAAGCTAAGAGCAATGGTGTTCTTGAGGTCTGGTGGCAGCAGAAAGTCCTGCAACCCTTCGTTCATGAGCATCTCTTTCCCCAGCAGACCATCCAGCAGACATGAGGAGTCCTCGATGTTACTTCTGGAGTGGGAGAGGATCCTATCTGCCACCTTATCCACCGTAGCCCCCTCGCCGCCATACTTACCCTGACCATCTCTTGCCAGCAGGCATGACTGGTGCAGTGGATCTGAAGAGACCTTGGCGAGAGTAGATTCCTTGTCAGGGACATAATATATTCCCTTGTGGACGACGAGGATCATAATATATTCCCTTGTGGACGAACATCGAGCAAGTTCGCCGACCGGAATATTCTTCCAGGGGCCCAGCGAACCTGAACAAGGACGATCAAGCCTACCTACAAGGAATAAACAGGGGGGTTAGAAAATCTAGAACTTAGTATACTTCAACAAAGAAAACTAAGTGACAGACGCGGCTATTGTCAAAGACTGCAGACGCGGGAATGAGCCCGCGCAGTGAGTCAAAATACCGCCTCAACAGAGGCAGACGCGAATCAAAACTGTGCCACACACAGGATTCAAACGCAGTCTAAGATTTGCATCAGCGAGACGCAAAAAGACTCAGACGCCGAAAATTGTCATCTCCCTGTTGAATGAACAGGAGTTGCAAAATTCGGATCTGAAACCTTCAGCCCGAGTTGGAATTCATCCAAGTCAGTGGCCTTAAAACGCGAGCTTCATGAACAAAGTCAGCGCCAAGTGCCAAAGACTTCTGTACTCGCGTCCAAGGAAGTTTAAGTCGGCGGCGCAAATTCCAGAAGGAATGCACCAACTCAGACTTCATGAGGAAACCCAGATGATGATGATGCCAAAGTGCAAACTTGGGTGGACTAGAAACGTCACGGCAAGTCGGGACGGCATACCAGCAGAGGCCTCTATCAAGAGTTTAACTCTCTGCATCAGAATATGGACATGGAAGGTGATCAGAGAGACACTTTTTCCTGAAGAGACCAAACAGAAGCATGAAAGCTCTGGGTCATCTTCTTCCCTGGAGTCGTCTTCATCCATGAAGACAGTGCCCCTGTTAGAAACTCTGAAGAAAGCGGAAGTTCTCAGAGCAATCGTTCTCTTAAAAGGGAAAATGGTCTAAAATCGGGACTGCTAAAGAAGGCGAACCCCTATTTATAGGACGCTCCTGTAACCGTCATTAATGGGTCATCAATGGGAACCGTCGGCCTTAATGGCCGCACGATTGTCAAAGTCCAATGGGACGCTGACGTGTGAAGGGTCGCTTCGGGAAATGTTGAAGACGCTGGTCTCCAACCGCCAGCGCCGGTTTTACATTAAAGGGTATTAACACCCCAGTCCAATGAAGAACCGACGCGTGGACAACTGCTTCGGGAAACAACGGATGACCCGGTTTCCCAATCGCCAGTGAAGACTTGACTTTCAATCGTCAGTGCAGACTTGACGTTCAAAGATCTCATAAAATCTTTATGTCAGGCTGCATGTAACGCCTGGAAGTTACATCGATACGCAGATGGGAAAACCGCGTTCTGGAACCCGCGTCTCCTTTTTCAGAATGAATGACGTCCACCTGCGTTCCAAAGGAAAGTCCGCGTGACTCAAAATCGCGTCCCTTCAGCAAACAGGGCCCAGTTTAAGGGAAAGCACTTGATTCAGCAAAGGACTTAGCCCATTCTGAGATTAATGGGAAAATACACAAGGCTGCATCCCTCGCGTCGCGTCTTCATTGGCAGGACAGACTCGCGTTACTCAAAGCCGCGTTTCTCTCTGCGAGTTGACGCCACCGCGTCTCCCTATGGATTGACGCTGCGTCTCATCAACAGGACTTAGTTCTATCTGAGATCTTATGAACTGATGACCGCGTCTCCCTATGGATTGACGCTGCGTCTCATCAAAAGGACTTAGTTTTATCTGAGTTCTTATGAACTGATGACCGCGTCTCTCCATGAATTGACGCCGCGTCTCATCAAAAGGACTTAGTTCTACGTAAGTCCCTATGAACCAATGCCGCGTCTCATCAAAAGGGCTTAGTTCCGCCTAAGGTCCTATGGGTCAAACGCCGCGCTTCACTTAAAGAACTTAGTCTCACCTAAGTTCAGCATTCACAGTCAGTTAATCAAAGATTGTGATCAAGAGGTCAAATTCATCCACAGCGAGGCAACAAAGGAGGTGGAACCAAAAACTTCAAAGACTTTTATTATATCAAAAATGATAAAAGTTAATACAAAACACTCTCAGTGAACAGAGTGTCCTTTTCTAAAAAAAAAAAGAGAGAAGGCTACAAGTCCTGGTCCGCCAAAGAACGGATTTGCTCCCTAAGGCGATGTATCTTATGTTGACGCGCCTTCTCAACCTCCATGAGAGCTCGGGCCCGCAGATCCGCTTCAGACAAAAATCCCTGCGCTTGCACTCGGAGGGATTCCAGCTCGGACGAACAAACAGAGAAGTCCGCTTCGGCTTGCGCCTTGGCAACCTCTAACTCCGCTAGCCTCTTTTCAGAGGTAGCAAGCCTCTGTTCGTTGAAGACAATCATGGCCTCAGCCCTGGCTATAACAGCCCGAGAGTCAAGGATAGCCTGCTTTGCGGCCTGTATGATCGTCTCTGACTCCTCGGACTCAATCGTCAGCCTTTGGTGATCAGCCTGGACATGTTCAAGAAGACGAGTGCTATCGGTGATCCTCTCCTCCACCTCTTTTCGCTCCTACTCTTGAGCAACAAGGAGCCTGTTCAGCGCTTCTTGGGCTTCGTGGGATGAACCGGCATCATCCTCCAGGGATCGAAGCTCTCTCAGGTGCTGTCCCAGCTGATCCACCAGCAGCTGACTCGCCTGGGCTAGCGAAAGGCCTCCGGCCAACTTGATGTTCTCGACCTGGTTTCCGAGAAACATCTGGGCAAAGTCAAGGGAGCTACCCCTAATCAGGACGAAATCGATGCATGTTCGCATCGAGGTAAGGAACTGCTGCACCGCCTGGCGTGTCAAAAGCTCCATGATATCATCATCCGAAGTGCTCCCCGATCCCCTCTCTATCACGGGGTGGGAGATGTAGATCGGCTCTGTTGGTGCAAGAGTTGAGCTGACCACGGGTACGGCAAGAGCAGAAGCAGCCACTGGCGCATCTGGGGGTGCCACCTCTGCAGGAACCTCCACAGCCGATGACAGGGTAGTGAGCTCGACCTCCTCAGAAACCTCAGCCAAGGCTTGGGCCGTGTGGCCTTCCGGAGGGACACTGACCGTCAGACTCTCTACCTGGGCCCCCTCGGTTCTCTCTGCAAGTTATCTCAACATTAGCCAGAATGGTAAGAAGAGAAACATCCGAGACATCAAAACTTCCTTACCAAGCTGGAGGTCCAGAGATGTCGAATCCTTGGGCGAACCCTGCAGAGGAGAAGTCTCCCTGACTTCAGTGGTGGCTTCCTCTTCCTGCAGAGTAGAATCCTCCCCGATTCAGGTAGTTGCCTCGGCAGCTGGAGTCTCAACTCCTTCTGGCTGGGTCAACTCTTGCATCATCTCCTTGATTTGTGAGGAGGTTGCAGCCTAGGTACCCTCAGCCAATCCTGCAGCATAAAAGGAGAATGTTAAAGCCTCCTCTTCAAAATGAAAAGGGAAAATAGGTCAGAAGGTGAAAAGAGTACCTTCAGCAGGAACTACCGCCAGTGGTGATACCGTCAACGGCTCGCACCCATGTATTTCCTCCTCCGAGATGTGTGAGAATTTGCTTAGATCAGGAGGAGCGGGTTCGTCACCATAGTCGACCTTATTCTCAAAATCGCTTTCCTCTGCGGATAAGGAAGATGACGGTTCAACATGAGAGGCCTCGGTAACCGGAGCCTTGCCTCTAAACACCCCAGTGGTAGGGCTGGGGTCAACCATCCGAGGACTGGAGATGAAGACAGAAGGAGACCCAGGCTGTTGTGCCTCATCCCTCCTCTGAGCTAAGGAAGACTCGGGCTGAGCTGAGACCCCCGGAATCTCAACATCGACTCCGCTCATTATATCGACCTCGAGTTGCTCGGTCTCGTCAGTGGCGGTGGGTCTGTCAGCAGGCTCCCCTTCCTCTGCAATCCTGAGGCTCCTGCGGTGTAACCTGCGGGCATGGACTAAGGGAGTGTCTTCCTTGTCCACCTCTTCCTCCCTCGGCTCCCCAACACCAGAAGGGATGTCCGCGGATCGAGAAACTTCGGCCGTCAAGTCTCTCCGAACCTTCTTTGGGCAGGCTCAGCAGTGGAAGTAGAGCCTTGACGACGCTTGCTCACCGCCTGTCGAGCCCTGGTTGGTCGCGGCTCCGCCCTTGTTGATCGCGGCTCCGCCCTTGTTGCTCGCGGCTCCTCCCTTGACCTTCTCCCGACCTCCTTCAGAGCCTTCAGGTACTGCTCGACGCCTCGCGAGCGTTTACCGGACTCCGACCTTGCTTCGAGATTTGCATTGATACTCCGGAACAAAGTTTGGTGTCTGGTTGACTTGGAAACACCAGGAGCAGAAGCTGAAACTCATACGGCACTTTGACCCCTCAGTAGGTAGACGGAAAGTTGCTTCCGTCCCTCCAGCCACACTGTAGTACCAAGCCCGAGCACCTTCGAACAAGTTCCCTTCGAAGGCGAGTCGAGCATTGGGATTGCCGACGTAGAGTTGATCGTAGCCGAACTGTCGGGCGAAACGATTCGGCATGTACGGCTCGATTGTGCATGAAGTCCCTTGCCGGAAAAGCACATATCCGGGCCGAATGTTGATCAACCACCAGAAGACCCCCGAGGACAACCTCGTATAGTCATCTGGGCCCATGGAATCAATAAATAGATCCCCGAAAGATGCACCAGGGATCTCGGGGAAGCAGCGATTGAGCTAGTAGTTCGAAGCGTCTGAAATGCACTTACGGACGAAATACATATAAGTATTACGCCAGTCCGAACCCTCCAACCGCTGTACAAAAGGGGCGAAACCCTCACTCCAAGGCACCGGCGTCATCAGGGAAGGGCAGTGCATCACGTACCAAGCCATGAGGTACGTATAAGGCAGCTCGATCCGAGGGTTGGGGCGCTTCACCGTCGGCTTCCCCTTTGAGTCAAGGATCGGCTTGCCATGGGAGTCGACAGCCTTCCCGGGTTCGCAAAAAGCCTAGGTTAACGCCCGCAACTCGCTCTGAATGCCAGCCGCCACGGCCGAAAGAAGGGCTATGGGACTGCCATAGGCCAGGAGCACCGCCGGGTACACCACGTCGGCAACAATGACTTCATGTGGCAGCGTGGGCACCACACAACGCTTCAGCCACAGCATTAAGAAGCCCGCCAACAATGCTCGATGAGAGATAGGGGTCCGAGCTTGATGGTGAAAGCTTTCGAAGACCATGTCAGGTTCGAAACCGTCCTCATTCGAATCCGTGGTGTAGAAGCCTTCAGAAGCCTGGTCGATCCTGTCTTCGATTTCCTGGTCGGAGCTGGGAGCCAGTCGAGTTATTGGATGGTCTTTCTTATTGACATTATTGAACAAGTAACTGGCCCAAGACAGCTGCTTGATTCCTCCCGACCTCCAAGTGGTTATCTGGCCGCAAATATGGAAGTGACATAGCACTTCCCAATAAGTCTCGTACATTTGAGGAGACCCTTCCTTCATAAGGTTGAGCTCCTCAGTGGGAGAATCCCCTGTTGCCAGCCCCGAGACCTCATGCAACTCGTGCAATGCAAGGCCCATCTCTCCGACCGGGGTATAGAATGTCCCCGTCAAAGGATTGTAACGCTCCAGGACCCCGAAGAAGTTCTGAGGACTCGGCGGGATGCCATACTGCACGGCCCTGACTGCTGGGTATAGTCCCACATGCTCCAGCAGATCTCCAAGATCGGTAAGGACGAAGCTCACCATCCTGCGCCACCAATACTTCTCGGTGGAATGAACCCACCCGGGCGCACGGAACTCAACCGGAAAATCACCCTCCACTTTCATAAACGCGTTGAGGAAGGTAGTGCCGAGTTTTGGTATCTCCCCAACTGGGAGATCAGACTTGCGCGACCCGGGGAACAGGCCAAGAACTGCCCTATCATGACTATCATGATGGTATACCCTCTGGGAGCCCAAGTCACCGAGGGTAATCTCAGGGACGTATCGGGAAACGTCCCATTTCATCTTCCGAGGGACAGACATGTGATGGAGGTAAGACAGCGGGAACATCCTCTCCATTTTTGGAAGAAAGAATCTCCTATCCCCTATCTGACGGAGTCATCTATAATTCCCATTATACATGGAGTAGCCGCCATCACCGACACGATCTCCGAAGAAGAAGGCAGGCTTCTCCAGCTTGACGCGATCATCCGTTGTGAATGCTACATCGGTCATAAGCACCCGAAGGGTCGTCATATCAACATTGGAGAGCCTTTTCTGGCGCTCCTCCGACTTGTCAGCAGTCACAGGTACTGTCCTTTGTAGCACAATGGCCAGATCACGGTCAGCACCACCTACATGTCCAAAGTGGCGCTTCTTGGCGAGTGGGGCAGAAGGGTGTGGCACTGCAAAAGAAAAGGACATTTAATTAGACACTTTATCAGAAAAATGCTAAGTGTCTATAGTCCAGACGCAGAAGAGATACTGGACGCAGGAATTATCAAGTCCGCGTCCAGACCTGCGAATCTATAGTCCAGACGCAGAAGAAATACTGGACGCAGGAATTATCAAATTCGCGTCCAGACCTGCAAATCCGCATCCAGGCGTAAGACCAGCAGGATCAAGTCCGCGTTTTGCAAACCAAGACTTATGAGAATTCTCTAAGTACTTGGGCTCAGGTGCAAGGTTCATCAAAAACCTACACCTGATGAAAAATCTTCAAGTCCGCGTCCGAACTCTTCACAATTAGAAATGTTCTAAGTGAAGAATCCAAAATGCAGGACTCACTGGCACCGGGTCATCAAACCCGCGCCTTGGTTATCAACTCAAAGACCGCGTCTGAGACCGCGTCTGAGAATCAAACACGGTTTGTTTTCTGTGTTGACGGTTCTGTTAATGGTTCCATGAGCTTCCAGTAATGGCGAAGTTCAACCCTAAAACGGCGTTATACTTGGGAAAGAGAATTCCTGCGCGGAAGAACCGCCCCTCTGGGCCTCGGGGACGGTTGCTCTTGAAGAGGATGCGGTTGGCTTGGTCTTAGGTACCATTGGTGATTAAGAATGGAGATGAACAGAGAAAGAAGAACTCTTTTTTCTCTTAAACCCTAAGCAAGTGCGTTCGGAGAAGAAGAGATCTCTCTCTAACTGTTGCCTTTTATAGGCACAAGGATTCGCGAAGATACGCGGCGCGTGGCTCGATTAGTTCTGTAGCGAGTCATCGCTTGACGCGTGGAGCAAATCAATTTCTCTGCAGTGAAGATCGCGCACCATAGCCCTGCAGCGAGTCATCGCTTGACACGTGGAGCGAATCATTTAATGAACCAGGAAGTCCGCGCGCCAAAAGGTAAAATCCCGCCGGTTCCCCAGGCCAACTGGCAGCGCAATCATGACCCGCGCACCAAAAGGTGAAATCCCGCCGGTTCCCTCAGGCCAACTGGCAGCGCAATCATGACATGGCACAGATTTGCACCCAACGGACACGCCTCTTCGATGGACGTGCCTCGTCAGCACCGCCATAAATGCATTCAGAAAGTCGCGTCTCTCTAAGAAGTTCGCGTCTTTCCAGCCCGGCTGAACATCGCGTCTGCTTTATGGAAGATCAGTCGCGTCTTTAAAGCAGTACCATCTCTGCTTTTCAAAAAGGACCAGCGTTCGGCCTCCTGCTTCTGCAAATCAGTTCAACAGTACACTGACACAAGCAGATGACCAACCACTCCTGGCTTAAAGTACCCCCATGACAGACTAAAAGCAATCGGGGAGGTTTAGACTGTGTATCTAGACACTCAATACGATCAACCCTGGTGGCCTCAAAGAGTTCAACAGTACACTCACGAAGACCAACTCCAGATAAGATCAAATTCGGAGCATTAACAGTCCAGTCATAAAGGTGAATGCGGCTAAAATCCAAAGTATTTTAAAATCCGTCCCAGTTAACTGCGGAATATCGAAAACTTTGGAGGGGGTTCTGTAGGCTGTCTAAAAATCACTAAAAGACAAGCCATTAAAAAGTAGAGTCTCAAGTTCTAGACGCAAGGGCTCGACACCCGCATCTCAGCATCAAGGTGCGTGGGCTCGACACCCGCATCTCAGCATCAAGGCGCGTGGGCTCGACACCCGCGTCTCAGCATCAAGGCGCGTGGGCTCGACACCCGCGTCTCAGCATCAAGGCGCGTGGGCTCGACACCCGCGCCCCAGCATCAAGGCGTGTGGGCTTAAACCCGCGTCTCAGTTATAACTGCCCTGATTATAGGGTCAGTCGCCACCCACATAGCGGGGAGGTCAGCCCCTCATCGTGGAGCATTTTCAGGGGGCACGTTCACCCCCTAGGACCTCTATAAATAGCCCACATAGGAGGGGAGGATAGAGGATCGGCGATCAGAGAGAAGAGGGGACGATAAGAGGAGAGTGGCAATTGGCGATCAGCAATCAAAGGCATTTGGTGATAAGAGGATCGGCAATCAGACGACCAGACACGGCAGAAAAAGAAGAGAGTTCAACTCTTCGTCAAGCTTGCTGCGTACAAGCTACTCTTTGCCTACCTTCTCTTTGAGAGTTTTGGTAGACAAGAGCCGTGCTACTCTTTCTACCAGCCAAAGAGAAGATCCCTGACGATCCCGACGGTCATCCGGTCAACGGAGAACAAGATTCACTCTCCACCGCCACACAAAGAACCCAGCATTAAACAAAGGGAGGATTCAAGACTCAACATCCTCCCTCCCTTGTAACTGGAAGGAAAAGTTGTTTTTGTTGTAATCTTTTCATCTAATTCAAGGAAAACTTTACAGTAAAGACCTTCTTTCTCCTTTTTCCAGCGCGTACAAAGCCGAGATTATTCGTGCACTTCTTGACTTGGGGGCAAGTATCAACTTGCTTCCATTCTCTGTTTATCAACAACTCGGGTTGGGTGATCTTAGTCCAACTCGAGTCACCATCCAACTGGCTGACCGTTCTGTTAAAGTTCCAAACGGGGAGATTAATGATGTCCAGATCCGGGTAGAAGAGTTCATTTACCCTGTTGATTTTATAGTTCTGGAGACACAACCTGTGTCCAACTCTAATCATAGGGCTCAAACTCCTGTTATCCTAGGGCGACCATTCCTTGCTACTTCTAATGCCATCATCAATTGTAGGAATGGGTCTATGAGGTTAACCTTTGGGGACATGACTAGAGAAGTCAATGTCTTCAATCTAGGAAAACAACCCCGCGATATCGAGGACCAAACATTTGAGGTCAACCTAATTGAGAACTTGACAAGTGAACATGGGGAAGAATTGGAATTAGAAACAGAGTTTGACTTCGGGTTAGAGTCTGACGACTTTAATCTTGATCAGGTTGTAGATTCTGCTGTGAATTGGGCCACAAACCCTATTTCACCAACAATGGAGCCAACAGAACTGACTAGTCCTTCCAGTAAGCCTTCCTTCTCCTTAGAATTGAAAGCCTTACCTGCGCATCTCAAGTACGCCTATCTAGGTGAACAAGAGACCTTTCCTGTCATCATTGCCTCCCATTTAAATGACGGGGAAGAAGAAGATCTGAAAGCTATTCTAAGAAAACATAGGGAAGCTATTGGGTGGACTATAACTGATATCAAGGGATTAAGTCCAACCATCGTTCAACATCGCATTCATCTCAATAAAGACGCCACACCTAAAAGCGACCTGCAGCGTAGGTTAAAACCCTATAATGCAAGAGGTTGTTCATGCTGAAATCACAAAACTCTTAGACAATGGGATAATTTATCCCATTTCTGATAGACAATGGGTCAGTCCTGTCCACGCGGTTCCGAAGAAATCCGGTTTCACCTAGTGGAAAATGAGAACAAAGAGCTGGTTCAAACTCGACTTCCCACGAAGATCCGAGTTTGCATCGACTATAGGAAACTGAATGCTGTAACTCGTAAGGACCATTTTCCACTTCCCTTCATTGATCAAATGCTTGAACGTTTGGCGGGTCACGAGTATTACTATTTCTTGGACGGTTACTCGGGCTATAACCAGATCTCTATCACTCCTGAGGACCAAGAAAAGACTACGTTTACATGTCCATTTGGGACGTTTGCTTATCGTCGAATGCCCTTCGGCTTATACAATGCCGCAGCAACGTTTCAACGTTGCATGTTGAGTCTTTTCTCCAATATGGTAGAACGATTCTTAGAGATCTTTATGGATGATTTCTCCATCTACGGAGATTCATTCACTCAATGTCTCCACCATTTAGAACTCATCCTCCAACGTTGTGCTGAGAAGAATCTGACATTGAACTGGGAGAAATGCCACTTCATGGTAAAACATGGAATTGTCTTGGGTCATGAAATCTCCAAGAAAGGAATTGAAGTGGATAGAGCCAAAATTGAGGTTATTGCTAAGCTTCCCATGCCCAAATGCGTTAAGGACATTAGATCCTTCCTAGGACACGCTGGTTTCTACCGAAGATTTATCAAGGATTTTAGCAAAATTGCTAAGCCCTTGACTAATCTGTTAGCTAAGGATGTGTCCTTCACTTTCGATGCTGAATGCATAGATTCTTGGGAGAAGCTTAAGAGAGATCTTATTTCTGCAGCAATCATATCTGCACCGGATTGGTCTAAGCCGTTTGAGATCATGTGCGATGCTTCCGATTTTGCCATAGGCGCTGTCCTAGGACAACGCATTGATAACAAGCAGCATGTGATCTACTACTCTAGTAGGACTCTCAATGATGCTCAACTGAACTACACTACGACTGAGAAGGAATTCTTGGCAGTAGTGTTTGCCTTAGAGAAGTTTCGTCTCTACCTACTAGGGCCAAAACCACCATTTTCACCGATCATTCTGCGCTTAGGTACCTCATGATGAAGAAAGATTCCAAGGCCCGACTCATTCGTTGGATCCTCCTTCTTCAAGAATTCGATCTTGAGATTCGAGATAAGAAAGGCGTAGAAAATGTCGTTGCTGACCACCTCTCACGGATCCCTAATTCTCCATGCAACGAATTACCCATAAATGAGGATTTTCCTGATGAACATCTCTTAGCTATCTCTAGGGAGCCTTGGTTTGCTGATATAGTGAATTACTTAGTCACAAATCAAACTCCGTCTCATTGGTCCAAAAATGATGTTTACCGGTTCTTATCCCAAGTCCGGTATTTCTTTTTGGAGGAACCGTATCTTTTCAAGTACTGTTCTGACCAAATTATTAGGAGATGCATTCCTGATGAGGAGGCTAAGAGTGTTCTATCCTTTTGTCACGAACTTGCATGCGGTGGACACTTTGGTCCCCGCAAGACTGCTGAAAAAGTGCTACAAAGTGGGTTTTATTGGCCCACTCTCTTCAAGGATGCTTATGAATTTTGCAAGACATGCCCAAGATGCCAAATGGTAGGAAGGATTTCAACCGAAATATGATGCCCCTCAACCAAATTCTAGAAATAGAACTCTTCGATGTTTGGGGCATCGACTTTATGGGTCCATTTCCTAATTCATTTGGGAACCAATACATGTTGGTTGCTGTGGATTATGTGTCCAAGTGGGTAGAAGCCATTCCTTGTAAAACTAATGATAACAAAGTTGTCATAAAGTTTTTGAAAGAGAACATTTTTTCCCGCTTCGGAACCCCTCGTGCTATCATCAGTGATAATGGCACTCACTTTTGCAATAGATCTTTTGAAGCTCTTATGCGAAAATATGCCATAACTCACAAGTTATCCACACCTTATCATCCTCAAACCAGTGGGCAAGTTGAGGTTTCAAATAGACAAGTCAAGGTTATATGGGGAAAACTATGAACCAAAACCGGAAAGATTGGTCCATCAAACTTGTAGATGATCTATAGGCCTACAGGACCGCTTTCAAGACGATTCTAGGAATGTCTCCCTATAGGTTAGTCTATGGCAAACCTTGTCACTTGCCTGTTGAGTTAGAGCACCGAGCCTTATGGGCAATCAAGCAGTTGAATTTCGACTTGACTAAGGCCGGTGACCTTCGGAAATTACAAATTTCTGAATTGGAGGAATTGAGAAATGAAGCCTATGAAAATGCTAGGATAACTAAAGATAGAGTCAAGATTTTCCATGACAAGCACATCATAAGAAAAACCTTTGTCTCTGGACAAAAAGTCTTACTCTATAATTTTAGGCTTCATCTTTTTCCAGGAAAATTGAAATCGAGATGGACTGGGCCATTCGTTGTAAAAACCGTGTTTCCACACGGTGCAATTGAGATCAGTGACACCAAGAATGGAAATAACTTTAAGGTAAATGGTCAACGCCTTAAACCTTTCTTGGAATCGGTGCTAGTAAGTGAAACGGCTATGGGTCTTTTTGACCTAGTGTATCGGTAACTTTCCTCCATTCTATTTTTATTTCATACACTTATACATTTCTTTCATACATGGGGGACAGTGCATGAGATAAGTGTTGGGGAGGGTTCTAACATGACTGATTTAAAAAAAAAACTTTTTGAAGGGGTAGAACAATATTTTGATATATTTTTTATAAGAAATTAAGTCAATTTTAAGGAATAGGAGAATCATAATTAGGATTTCTTACACTTGGCCAAAGTAAGATAACTTGTTTGATTTTTAGGGTCAGGAAGAAAATTTGTGAAAGTAATTTAGTCTTGATATTTACCTTGATGACATATGCACACTAAATATGCTTACACACTTAGGGTTTAAAAACAGAGACTCTTATGCCTTATAAAAAAAAATATATTATGAAAAAGAAAAAAATAAGTCTAATTATTGATTGCTAGGTGCTTTGGCCTAAGCAAGTCTTAGTATTTATGCAAAAGATAATTAGATAAGTTTAGAAAAAAATGTGTATATAAATCCTCTGATTAAGCTGGGTATTTATGCCTCATGAAGCATAAGTATTCACGCCTAAAAGGGGTACATCATACAAATAAAAACCTTAGTTTCGTGGCCTTATCTGCTCGAGTGTTTAAGTCCTTAGGGGTGTTTTCTCACCTGGTGCCCTAAAACTGTCCGGTTTGGGTGTCACCGACTGAATGCTCGTTACATGGGCAGATTAGAAAGCCTAATGAAATTGAGAAATAAATTTCACCAAAAATAAATAAATATAAGGCATAGGAGTTAATGTTAAAGAACCCTTAGTCAACTTCACAGTCACGATGGTGCATATGACTCAGGGTAAATTAATAGACTAGATGAGAAGTACAATTTGACTCCTTACTTTAATTGATGACATGTTTTTGAATAGAGACTAAGTTTAGGAATGAAAAATTTGATATTCCTATAACTTATAGATTACTTAAACTCTCACATATATACTTCAAATATTTTCTCCTTAAAAAAAAATGCTTTTCGAAAATACTAACCTTTTTCTCTTTCTTCATGGATTTTGTGGGTGCAATCCACTGAAAACCCTCACGAGACAAAACTCGTCCTCTAGGGGTAACCTAGAGGTTTAACGGCTTGTTGCACATGCTCAGTGCAATCGAGTGACCTGCGAAAGTGGTCTAATAATTGATTAGAATGAGTCTGATGTTTTGCTCGAGGGCGAGCAAAAGATAAGTGTGGGGGTGTGATTAGTCACATATGTTGCATTTACATTGTCACCTTACCATGCTTTTTAGCTAATAAATCCTATTAATAAGTTTTCTTTTTCTTTGCTAAATGTAGGCCCAAGTGCTCAAAGAAAGAAAAGAGAAACAAGCCCAAAAGCCCACCAAATTCTGAATTAATTCAGAATAAATTCGAAATGAAGAAATCAGGGATAAATCTTGGCATATCAAGAGGTTGAGAAGAATCCTCCCTGAATCGAGCGATTGAAGCCACAAAATTAAAAGCTGTTTCGTCAACGGTTGGAGCAGAAACAAGAAAACCAGCAGAAGATATGGGACAAATACAAACCAGAGATCTCCCCCTTTTGGTGTGGCCACCTGGCCACACCAGGGCTGGGGAAACGCGGCCCAAGCCGTGTTTTTGCGGCTATCTTGTGGCCGTTGGGGGAGCGTTTGCTCCCCCAATCTTCCCAGGATCCTCTCTGTTAGGGTTTGGCCTATAAATACTAGTTTCAGCAAAGAAAAATGCAACGAAGACTAGGATTAGGTTTTGTGTTTATTTTCTTAGGATTTAGGCTCCTTGTTAGCTAGCACAAAATTTGTAATCTTGTTATTTACTTTGTAGTCCAGTGTCAAAACTTGTGAGAGAGAGGAATTGAGTGCTTATACTTGAAGATTGAAGTGACATCAATACAAGAGTCGAGCCGCGTTTTCTTCCACTTGCAGTACGGTATGGTTTGCATTATGTCTATGTTTTCTTCGTTATTTTCTATGGATAACTAAACGGTTTTCTGGGCTCGCTATCACAACTCTCTCTTACTCTTCTTCTCTCCTGTTTTTGAAAGAAAAAGACCCAATGATTCATATGCATGCCTTCCTTAAAAGCCTTCTTTTTGAAAGTGTTCTTGAAGGCACATGAGGATGGGTTTGAAATGTTGAATTCTCACTTCTTTCATGAACATCTCTTGAATTGTTTTTACTTCATTCTTACTTCTTCACGCTTGATGTTTTAATATTCAATTCTAACGATTTCTTGAAGAAAAGACTCAACTCTTCTAACCATCTTATGTGCTTTGCTTAAAGCTTTCTAAAAGTTAACTTTAAGTTTTGCAAATGATCACTTTGAGGTACTTGATATTTTAATGAAAGAATGAACAATTGAGTAGTGAGATAGTGAGCCTAGATTTGCATCAATATTATAAATAACAAAACAATTCTCAAGTTTTCTAAATCACCTTCTCCAAAACCTTTTCTAAAAGTTGTAGTTTCTCTTTTAATCATCTATTTCTTTCCATCTTCTTTTCCATAAAAAGAAAAAAAACGAACACAACTCTTTGTTTGAAAACGATTCACCGAAAAGCTTCCATCACAATCCTCCTCGTGGACACGACCCGTTAGCCACAAGCTACACGGTAAACTCTTAAACTCTTTGATTGTACTTTCTTTTAGCAATCACCTCAGTAGGAAACTGAGCTATTTATAGGGTTTTCAAGGGTAAAACTATCCCTTAAAAACACTCCATAATAGGAGTTAACCCCCTCATTACATAGGCAATAATTGACCCAGTAATGAGGGCAGTTATAACTGAGACGCGGGCTTTGGGCCTTGCATTTTACCGTTGAGGTGACGCTTGAGAAACGCGAGCTTCAAGTTCTACGTTAAGCTTCACGTGAGACGCGGGCTTTGGGCTCTGCGTCTAGGCCATTGTATTGAAGCAGAGACGCGATTTTTGACTCTCGCTTCTAGATACTACAGTGATGTTGAGACGCGGCTTTCATGCTCCACGTCTTGGTCATTGCAGTGATGTTAAGACGCGGTTTCAACCCTCGCATCTTGGTGCTACGCTGGTGGTGATGATTAGCCTTGCGTCTGGAGTTTGGACTCTTCTTTCGATGACTTGTCCTCAGTAATTTTTAGATAGTTTACAGAACCCCCTCCAAAGTTTTCGACATTCCGCAGTTGACTGGGACGGGTTTTGAAATACTTTGAATTTTGGTTGAATTCATACTTCTCATGATTAGACTGACAATCATTTGAGATGCTATAAGCTTTGATCATATCTGGAATGTGATCTTCATGAGTGTACCATAAAACCCTTCGAAGCCGCTAGAGATTATCTGAGTGTCTAGATACGCAGTTCAGACCTCCTTAGTGCCCTGAGCTGGTTGTTGGTGTATCGTTGAACCGGGGAAAACAATCGTCTACTTGTGCTAGTATACTATTGAACTAATTGCAGAAGCGAAGACTGAATGCAAATCTTGTGGACGCAGAGGTTATGTTGCCTTAGGAATGCAGACTTCATTTGAAGTAGAGACGCCTCTCTTACTTTGCTAAAGGGGACGGGGTCTTTGAAGTGAAAACGCTGTCTTTGAAATGAAGACGCAAATATCACTTTGTTAAATGGACGCATCTATCACTTTGCTGAAGATACGCGACCTTTGAAGGGACGCGGTTTTGTTAAACGCGAGACCCACGTTCTGGGTGCGATGTCACGTGTCTGGCAGGGTTAAGGGGACGCCTTTCCCTTAACACACAAAATTCGCGTTCCTTCAAGCCGCGCGTGATCAGTCACATATTTTGCATATGCATTATCACCTTACCATACTTTTTGGCTAATAAATCCTATTAATAAGTCTTCTTTTTCTTTGTTAAATATAGACCCAATTACTAAAAGAAAGGAAAGAGAAACAAGACCAAAAGCCAACCAAATTCTGACTTAATTCAGAATAAATTCGAAATCAAGGAATCAGGGCTAAATCTTGGCATATCAGAGAGGTTGAAAACCGGTTGAGAAGAATCCTCTCTGAATCAAGCGGTTGAAGCCAACAATCAAAGGCTGTTTCGTCAAATCCTGGAGCAGAAAAAAGAGAACCAGAAGAGATACGAAGAATCACCAAACCAGGGGAAACCACCAATTGGGTATGGCCACTTGGCCACACAAAGGCCACAAAAATGCAGCCTTAGTCGCATTCTCACGGCCAAGTAGTGTCAGTTGGGGGAGCGTTTGCTCCCCCAATCTTCCCGGGATTCCCCCTTTTGATTTTTCCCTATAAATACCTGTTTCAGTAGGGCAAAAGGGAGTGAAGACTAGGATTAGAATTTTTGTTTATTTTCTAAAGATTTAGGCTCTGTGTTAGATAGTACAAAAGTTGTATTTTTATTTTTCAATTTGTAGTCTAGTACAAATTCTTGTGAGAGAGAGGAATTGAGTGCTTGTACTTGAAGATTGAAGTGACATCAATACAAGAATCGAGCCACATTTTCTTCCACTCTTATTACGGTATGTCATGCATTATTTACTTGCTTTCTTCTTTATTTTCCATGAGTAGCTAGATTGATTTTCTGGGCTCACTATTGTACCTCTCTTCAATTCTTCTTCTTTTCTTCTTTTAAAGAAAAGACCAATGAATCATTTGCATGCCTTACTTAAAGCCTTTCTTCTTGAAAGTATTCTTGAAGGCACATGAGGATGGGTGTGGATTTTTAAACTCGTACTTCTTTTAAGAACGTCTCTTGAACTGTTTTTATTTCATACTTGCTTATTCGCGCTTGATGATTTAAATCCTATTCAAAATGATTTCTTAAAGAAAAGAGTGAACTCTTCCAACCATCTTATGTGCTTTACTTCAAACTTTCTAAAGTCAAGCTTAAGTTTTGCCTATGATCAAGTTGAGGCATTTAGGATTTCAACTAGAAAGAAGAATGAACAGTTGAGTAGTGAGATAGTGAGCCCAGATTTTCTTCCTTATTATAATCAACAAAACAATTTTCGAGCTTTTTAAATCACCTTCTCCAAAGCCTTCTCTAAAAGTTGCAATTTCTCTTTTAATCATCTCCTTCTTTCCATTCTCTTTTCACTTAAAAAACGAGCACAATTCTTTGTTATTAAACGAATCACCAAAAAGCTTTCATCGCATTCCTCCTCGTGGACACGACCCGTTAGCCACAAGCTACACGGTAAATTCTTAACTCTTTGATTGTTCTTTCATTTTATCAATCAATTTTTGGCGCCGTTGCCGGGGAGGGAACGGTGTATTTATTTTCTAACAAGTTTTGTGTGTTGTTTCAGGGACTTGAAGATTCAGATCTAGCATTCAAGCTTTGCAAGAGAAGACTTGCAAATTCTGTGCCCCTACTCTCGAAAGTAGGAAACAGAATTTCAAGAAATTGCGTTGCAAAAGTTGAAATTTCCATTGGACTACTGAAACTCTTTTTTGCAGGACATATTGCTCGCAAAAAAATTAAGTTTTTGTATGTTACATTCTTGGTATATCTGTTATCCACCATCCCTATTTTAATCAATAGTAATTTGAGTGATTGTTAATTGCTAAAAAAAAACGTTTAGACTTGCATTCTAGACATTTGTCTAATTACGTTTACTTTACAATTACTATTGAAGAGAGCTGGAGACAAGGTACGTATCCATAGAATATAGTTTAGGAAACATTCTTGGGTGATATTTTGCTTTTGAATGTTACTTTTCTGTATCTTGCACACTTTGCACAATTAACTCTAAGGGCAAAACCAAATTCAAGATAAGGTGGGGAAGTCATTACCCTTCCTTAGCCCACAAACCATCTCCAAGCACGCACAACCTAAGTCTAAGTAAAATCTGATAGACATTGGCCTTAGGGACATCTCGAACACACTAGGAGATTATCCTAAGGGGGAAGGTGTTGGAAATTGACTCCTGCCAAATCAGTGTCTAGGAAGGGGATTGAGGGCTGAAAGCCTGAAGGTTGGTGGTTACTTAATTAAGGAACGTCTTTGACGGATAACCTCCCACCAATCTTGCCCTGACCTGGCTGATTAGCTTGTGGTCAAAGTCTACATTGTACCTCTTGTGAACAATCAACCAGTTAGGAGTTGTCTAGGTCGAGGTTACCTTAGACTAGGCTTGGTTGATTACTCTTGTTGACTGTTGGTAAACTTGTTTGTGATTGTGATTGTGTTTGTGTATGCAAGTGTGGTCGAGAGACCCTAATTCATGTAGGTTGACTAGAAACACATCACCACCCAAGTTTGAACCAAGACCAAATCCGGTAATGGCTCAATCAACATCATTGCAGGATAGGTTCTATCCTATTAGAACCTCACTTCCATCTTGCATTCTACTTCCATCGGTTGGTGAATACAATTTTGAGCTCAAGCCTCAATTCATCAACACACTCCCCAAGTTTCACGGCTTAGAATCCGAAGATGCTTACTTCTTCATAGGAGAATTTGAGGAAGTATGTCTAATGATGAAAATCTCACACCTTGAAGACGATGCTATTAGGTTGAGATTTGTCCCTTTCGCACTTAAGGACCTGGCAAAGAAATGGCTTTACAGCTTAGCGGCTTGTGCTATCACATCTTGGGATGGTTTCATCAAGGTCTTCTTAAAGAAATTCTATCCAATTCATAAGACCGCTCTCATAGGAAGACAATCATGCAATTCAAGTAAGAACCGAGTGAACCGTTCTGGAGGTACTTTGAACGCTTTAAAGACCTCCTTGTCCAATGTCCATATCATGGAATAGAGAAATGGCGGCAATGTCAAATTCTTTATGACGGTTTAGACTATTCTACTAAAACCCTCTTAGAAAGTATGTACCAAGGGGATTCTTGCAGAAGGATGAAAATGAAGGATGGGATTTGTATGAAAACCTAGCTGAAAAGACCATCCAAAGGGAACCTACTAGTGAGACCTCTAGGAATTCTAACTCCATCTCTTCAAAAGGAGGTCTCCATTCTATCGAATCATCCATAGCTAATGAGGCTAAGTTAGCTAACCTAGTTAGAAGACTGGAAGCTCTAGAAACGAAGGAACCAAATCCAGTCAATCAAGTCAGCCCAAACTAATTTCCAACTCTGGGCTGCACTTACTGTCGAGCCATGAATCATGTGTTCGAGGAGTGCCCTGTGTTTCAGGCTCAGTAACAATACCATGAACCGATGAATGCGGCCTTTTCAATGCCGAACAATAATCCTTACGCACCAACGTACAATCCTGGCTGGAGAAATCACCCTAATTTCTTATGGAGCCAAAATAACACTGACCATTCACGATCAAATCATGCTAGCCACTTCTATCATGGTAATAATTCTTCTAATCATCAACTCAACTTTCCCAATTTCCATAATAATTCTCCCAACCATCCACCTAACTTTTCAAACTATCAATAGAACTTTCCCAATCAAGCTCCACAATCCTCCTTCCAGAATCCTCAATTCTAAAAGAGAATGACTGACTTTGAAAGAAACATGGAAAGATATATGAAAAACTAAGATTCTCTCATGCAAACTATACAGAGGTTAGAGGTTCAAATGAGCCAACTAGCCACTCCACAGAATGAGAGACAAAAGGGTACCCTGCCTAGTCAGCCAATAACCAATACGAGGAATTCTCAACAAGCTCATTTGGCTGAGGATAATTCATTAAATCAATGTAATGCAGTTCATACATTGAGGTCAGGAAAGAGAGTTGATAATCAAGTGTCAATGCCAACCATCCCATTCAGCACAACCAAAATCAAGCATCCACCTCATCTAATCCAAATCCTTCTAATTCTGACGAATCTGAAAAAGATAAGTCAACCAGTCAGGTGCACCAGCCTATAGTACCATTTCCTAATAGGCTGAAAAACAACAAGCGAAATCCACACATAGACAAGATAATTGAGATATTTAATCAAGTGAAGATAAATGTGCCACTTCTTGATGCCATCCAATAAGTCCCTTCCTATGCTAAGTTTCTTAAGGACATGTGCACCAAGAAGAGAAAGACTAATGTACCAAAAAAGGTCTTCTTAGCAACTAACATTAGTGAGCTACTATCAGGTCCGATCCCTGTCACGTACAAGGATCCAGGTAGTCCCACCGTTGCCTGCACAATAGGAGAAGCCGAGATTAGTCGTGCACTTCTTGACTTGGGGGCAAGTATCAACTTGCTTTCATTCTCAGTTTATCAACAACTCAGGTTGGGCGATCTTAGTCCAACTCGAGTCGCCATCCAATTGGCTGACCGTTCAGTAAAAGTTCCAAAAGGGGAGATTAATGATGTCTTGATCCGGGTAGGGGAGTTTATTTACCCTGTCGATTTCATAGTTCTGTAGACATAACCTCTGTCCAACTCCAACCATACGGCTCAAACTCCTGTTATCCTAGGGTGACCATTCCTTGCTACTGCCAATGCCATCATCAATTGTAGGAATGGGTCTATGAGGTTAACCATTGGGGACATGACTAGAGAAGTCAATGTCTTCAATCTAGGAAAACAACCCGCGATCTTGAGGACCAAACATTTGAAGTCAACCTAATTGAGAACTTAACAAGTGAACATAGGGAAGAATTGGAACTAGAAACTGAGTGTGACTTTGGGTTAGAGTCTGACGGCTTTAATCTTGATCAGGTTGTAGATTCTGATGTGAATTTGGCCTCGAACCCTATTTCACCAATAATTGAGCCAACAAATTTGACTAGTCCTTCCAACCAACCTTCCTCTTCCTTTGAATTGAAAGCCTTACCTGCGCATCTCAAGTACGTCTATCTAGGCGAACAAGAGACCTTTCCTGTCATCATTGCCTTTCATTTAAATGACGGAAAGAAAAAGATCTTAAAGCAATTCTAAGAAAACATAGGGAAGCTATTGGGTGGACTATGACTGATATCAAGGGATTAAGTCCAACCATCGTTCAACATCGCATTCATCTCAATGAAAATACCACCCCTAAAAGAGACCCGCAGCGTAGGTTAAACCCTATAATGCAAGAGGCTGTTCATGCTGAAATAATAAAACTCTTAGACAATGGGATAATTTATCCCATTTCTGATAGCCAATGGGTTAGTCCTGTCCACGCGGTTCCAAAGAAATTCGGTTTCACCGTAGTGGAAAATGAGAACAAAGAGTTGGTTCAAACTCGACTTCGCACGAAGATCCGAGTTTGCATCGACTATAGGAAGCTTAATGTTGCAACTCGTAAGGACCATTTTCCACTTCCCTTCATTGAACAAATGCTTGAACGTTTGGCGGGTCACGAGTATTACTGTTTCTTGGACGGTTACTCGGGTATAATCAGATCCCTATTGCTCCTGAGGACCAAGAAAAGACTACATTCACATGTCCATTTGGGACATTTGCTTATCGTCGAATGCCTTTCGGCTTATGCAATGCCCAGCAACGTTTCAACGTTGCATGTTGAGTCTTTTCTCTGATATGGTAGAACGATTCTTAGAAATCTTTATGGATGATTTCTCCATCTACGGAGATTCATTCACTCAATGTCTCCACCATTTAGAACTTGTCCTCTAATGTTGTGCTGAGAAAATTTTGACATTGAATTGGGAGAAATGCCACTTCATGGTAAAACATGGAATTGTCTTGGGTCATGAAATTTTCAAGAAAGGATAGAGCCAAAATTGAGGTTATTACTAAGCTTCCCATGCCAAATGCGTTAAGGACATTAGATCCTTCTTAGGACACGCTGGTTTCTACTGAAGATTTATAAAGGATTTTAGCAAAATTGCTAGGCTCTTGACTAATCTGTTAGCTAAGGATGTGTCCTTCACTTTCGATACTCAATGCATGAATACTTGGGAGAAGCTTAAGAGAGAGCTTATTTCTGCACCAATCATATCTGCACCGGATTGGTCTAAGCCGTCCGAAATCATGTGCGATGCTTCCGATTTTGCCATAGGCGCTGTCCTAGGACAACGCATTGATAACAAGCAGCATGTGATTTACTACTCTAGTAGGACTCTCAACGATGCTCAATTGAATTTCACTACGACTGAGAAGGAATTCTTGGCAGTAGTGTTTGCCTTAGAGAAGTTTCGTCCCTAACTACTAGGGTCCAAAACCACCATTTTCACCGATCATTCTGCGCTTAGGTACCTCATGATGAAGAAGGATGCCAAGGCCCGACTCATTCGCTGGATCCTCCTTCTTCAAGAATTCGATCTTGAGATTCGAGATAAAAAAAGCGTAGAAAATGTCGTTGCTGACCATCTCACACGGATCCCTAATTCTCCATGCAACGAATTACCATAAATGAGGATTTTCCTGATGAAAATCTCTTAGCTATCTCTAGGGAACCTTGGTTTGCGGATATAGTGAATTACTTAGTCACAAACCAAACTCCGTCTCATTGGTACAAAAATGATATATGCCGGTTCTTATCCCAAGTCCGGTATTTCTTTGGGGAGGAACCGTATCTTTTCAAGTACTGTTCTGACCAAATTACTAGGAGATGCATTCCCGATGAGGAGGTTAAGAGTGTTCTATCCTTTTGTCATGAACTTGCATGCGGTGGACACTTTGATCCCCGCAACACTGCTGAAAAAGTGCTACAAAGCGGGTTTTATTGGCCCACTTTGTTCAAGGATGCCTATGAATTCTGCAAAACGTGCCCCAGATGCCAAATGGTAGGAAGGATCTCAAAACGAAATATGATGCCCCTCAACCCAATTCTAGAAATAAAACTCTTTGATTTTTAGGGCATCGACTTTATGGGTCCATTTTCTAATTCATTTGGAAACCAATACATATTGGTTGCTGTGGATTATGTGACCAAGTGGGTAGAAGCCATTCCTTGTAAAACTAATGATAACAAAGTTGTCATAAAGTTTTTGAAAGAGAACATTTTTTCACGCTTCGGAACCCCTCGTGCTATCAACTGTGATAATGGCACTAACTTTTACAATAGATCTTTTGAAGCTCTTATGCGAAAGTATGTTATAACTCACAAGTTGTCCACACCTTATCATCCTCAAACCAGTGGGCAAGTTGAGGTTTCCAATAGACAAGTCAAGCTTATCTTGGAGAAAACTATGAATCAAAACCGGAAAGATTGGTCCATCAAACTTGTAGATGCCCTATGGGCCTACAGGACCGCTTTCAAGACTATTTTAGGAATGTCTCCTTATAGGTTAGTCTATGGCAAACCCTGTCACTTGCCCGTTGAGTTAGAGCACCGAGCCTTATGAGCAATCAAACAGTTGAATTTCGACTTGACTAAGGCTGGTGACCTTTGAAAATTACAAATTTTCGAATTAGAGGAATTGAGGAATGAGGCCTATGAAAATGCAAGGATCACTAAAGATAGAGTCAAGATTTTCCATGATAAACACATCATAAGAAAAACCTTTGTCCCTGGACAAAAAGTCTTACTCTATAATTCTAGGCTTCATCTTTTTCCAGGAAAATTGAAATCAAGATGGACTGGGCCATTCGTTGTAAAAACCGTGTTTCCACACGGTACAGTTGAGATCAGTGACACCAAGAATGGAAATGACTTTAAGGTAAATGGTCAACGCCTTAAACCTTTCTTGAAATCGGTGCCGGTAAATAAAACGGCTATGGGTCTCTTTGACCCAGTGTATCGGTAACTTTCCTCTTTTTCATTTTATTTCATGCATTTATACATTTCTTTCATACATTGGGGACAATGCATGAGATAAGTGTGGGGGAGGGTTCTAACATAACAAATATAGATAAAAAAAAGAATATATATATATATATATAAAAACTTTTTGAAAGGTTAGAACAATATTTTGATATATTTTTTGTAAGAAATTAAGCCAATTTTAAGGAATAGGAAAATCATAATTAGGATTTCTTATACTTGGTCAAAGTCAGATAACTTGTTTGATGTTTAGGGTTAGGAAGAAAATTTGTGAAAGTAATTTAGTCTTGATATTTACCTTGATGAAATATGCACACTAAATACACTTACACACTTAGGGTTTAAAAACTAAGACTCTTATGCCTTATAAAAAAAATATTATGAAAAAGAGAAAAAAATATATAAACAAATCTAATTATTGATTAGCTAAGTGCTTTGGCCTAAGCAAGCCTTGGTATTTATGCAAAAGATAATTAGATAAGTTTGAAAAAAGTATATACATAAATCCTCTGATTAAGCTGGGTATTTATGCCTCATGAAGCATAAGTATTCACGCCTAAAAGGGATTCATCTTATAAATAAAAATCTTAGTTTCGTGGCCTTATCTGCTCGAGTGTTTAAGTCCTTAGGGTGTTTTCTCACCTGGTGCCCTGAAACTGTCTGGTTTGGGTGTCACCGACTGAAGGCTCGTTACATGGGCAGATTAGAAAGCCTAATGAAATTGAGGAATAAATTCCACCAAAAATAAATATAAATAAGGCATAGGAGTTAATGTTAAAGAACGCTTAGTCAACTTCACAGTCACGATGGTGCATACTACTACTCAGGGTAAATTAATAGACTAGATGAGGAAAACAATTTGACTCCTTACTTTGATTGATGACATGTTGTTGAATAGAGACTATATTTAGGAATGAAAAATTTGATATTCCTATAACTTATAGATTACTTAAACTCTCACAAATATACTTCAAATATTTTCTCTTTTCAAAATGCTTTTCAAAAACACTAACTTTTTTTTTCTCTTCTTTATGGATTTTGTGGGTGCAATCCACTGAAAACCCTCACGAGACAAAACTCGTCCTCTTGGGGTAACCTAGAGGTTTAACGGCTTGTTGCACATGCTCAGTGCAATCGACTGACCTGCGAAAGTGGTCTAATAATTGATTAGAATTAGTCTGATGTTTTGCTCGAGGGCGAGCAGAAGATAAATGTGGGGGTGTGATCAGTCACATATTTTGCATATGCATTGTCACCTTACCATACTTTTTAGCTAATAAATCCTATTAATAAGTCTTCTTTTTCTCTGTTAAATATAGGCCCAATTGCTAAAAGAAAGAAAAGAGAAACATGCCCAAAAGCCCACCAAATTTTGACTTAATTCAGAATAAATTCGAAATCAAGGAATCAGGGCTAAATCTTGGCATATCAGAGAGGTTGAAAACTGGTTGAGAAGAATCCTCCCTGAATCAAGCGGTTGAAGCCAATAATCAAAGGCTGTTTCGTCAAATCCTGGAGCAGAAACGAGAGAACCAGAAGAAGATACAGGAGAATCACCAACCAGGGGAAACCACCAATTGGGTGTGCCCACTTGGCCACATCAGGGCCGCGGAACGCGGCTTGGATTTTCCCTATAAATACCTGTTTCAGCAGAGCAAAAGGGAGAGAAGACTAGGATTAGAATTTTTATTTATTTTCTAAGGATTTAGGCTCTGTGTTAGATAGTACAAAAGTTGTATTTTTATTTTTCAATTTGTAGTCCAATACAAATACTTGTGAGAGAGAGGAATTGAATGCTTTTACTTGAAGATTGAAGTGACATCAATACAAGAATCGAGCCACATTTTCTTCCACTCTTATTACGGTATGACATGCATTATTTACTTGCTTTCTTCTTTATTTTTCATGAGTAGCTAGATCGATTTTCTTTGCTCACTATTGGACCTCTCTTCAATTCTTCTTCTCTTCTATTTTTAAAGAAAAGACCCAATGAATCATTTGCATGCCTTATTTAAAGCCTTTCTTCTTGAAAGTGTTCTTGAAGGCACATGAGGATGGGTGTGGATTTTTAAACTCATACTTCTTTTAAGAACGTCTCTTGAACTGTTTTTATTTCATACTTGCTTATTCGCGCTTGATGATTTAATATCCGATTCAAAATGATTTCTTAAAGAAAAGAGTGAACTCTTCCAACCATCTTATGTGCTTTACTTCAAACTTTCTAAAGTCAAGCTTAAGTTTTGCCTATGATCAAGTAGAGGCATTTAGGATTTCAACTAGAAAGAAGAATGAGCAGTTGAATAGTGAGATAGTGAGCCCAGATTTTCTTCCTTATTATAATCAACAAAACAATTTTTGAGCTTTTTAAATCACCTTCTCCAAAGCCTTCTCTAAAAGTTGCAATTTCTCTTTTAATCATCTCCTTCTTTCCATTCTCTTTTCACTTAAAAACGAGCACAATTCTTTGTTATTAAACGAATCACCAAAATGCTTTCATCGCATTCCTCCTCGTGGACACGACCTGTTAGCCACAAACTACACGGTAAATTCTTAACTCTTTTATTGTTCTTTCATTTTAGCAATCAGCGCGCCACGGTCGGGCAAAGATCGGGCCTCGAGACATGCGCCGCGTATCTCTGCAGATCACTGTGTCTATAAAAAGATAAGAGTCTTTTAAGAGTCATCAATAGACTCTTTTCTTCTCCGCCGAGTCTTGTGTCGAGTTTTTTCAAGAGTTAAGAAAAGCTTAAAACTTTTTCCACTTTCTTTCATCTTCGACACCGATTTCACAGTTGAAATGGCATCAAAGACCAAACATGTTGCCTTGTCCTCGATCGCTGTCGCTCTAGAGGCTCAAATGGGCGGTCCTTCCACTCAGGAGGCTCCAATTTCAGGTAATAGAACCATCTGAACTGATTTCCACCATTAAAGGGACTTGAAGAGTTTTCTTAAGTCTCTTCTAAATTTGAATCGCTAGCGCGAGGCTTATGCCCGTGTTTGATTTTCAGACGCGACTCTTGTACTGGTAGGCAAGGCGCGGGTTTGACGACTTCCGCGTTTTTGCTTCATTAGCTTGGGTCTGCATCTGTTTGCTAAACGTGGGCTTCGTTGAGCCTTGCATTTTGATCCCAATACTCAGAATTTTTCTAAGTGAGGAAAGTTCAGATGCAGATTTCATGTGATCCTCGCGTCTTTAAGGCCGGACGCAGGTTTTACTGAGTCTCGCGTCTGAGTCCAACACTTAGAAAAATTTTAAGTTGTGGACTTTAAAATGCGGGCTTCATGCGAGCCTCGCGTCTTTGAGTTTAGACACAGATTTTGTAGATTTTCGCGTCCAGATTCATTCCTGCGTTTGAGTTTCAAACACTTGCCATTTTCTTTTAGATTTTTGACTATGTGCTATCCTCTTTGTAGTGTGACATTCTTCTAGGCCTTTGTCCAAGAAGTGCCACTTTGGGCACATAGGTGGCGCTAATCCAAATTTGACTTTTGTGCTCCAGAGGACTGCTCCTGTGACTACTGGAAAGTCAAAGGAGCGCAAGGATAGGATCAGCAAATCCAGTATGTTAACCCTTCGGGAGATCATTTCTGATAGGTTGTTCAAGTCATACTCTCGCGCTCTGCTGAGGAAACTGGTTTCTTCTTTGGTGACGCCATCACTGAGGAAGATAGGATCTTGTGTGACGGGGATTATAAGTGGCTCCGTCAGATAGGGGACATGAGGTTTTTTCTTCTCAACATGGAGAGGATGTACCCCTTGTCCTATATCCAACACATGTCAGTACACCGTGCGATGGAGTGGGATCTTTCCAAGTTTATCTCTGGTGTGTCCCTTGGCAAATTGGGTGTTAAAGAAGCATACCCTATTGGCCACAGGAAAGATATATTCGGTTTATTTTCCGGGTTAGTCAGGACTGAGTATCTGAATGGGGAAACCCCTCAGCTGGCCACCACCTACATCAATAAATTTCTATAGGTGAGGGGCCGCTGACTTTCGTCCACCCGGGTGGGCCCACTCTATTGACAAGTCATGGTGGAGTAGGATGGTTGGATTTGCTCTCACTGAGCTTGGGGATTTGCTGATGCAAATGAGATTATACCATTCAGTTAGGGCCACTCAATATGGCCTCCCGCAGAGCTCCCACAACTTTTATGGCATTTCAGAGTGTTATAATCCCTGACGGGAACATTTATTTCCCCAATCGTGTGATTGGTCACTAATATTGCACATTTAATATCATATCTCCTACTTATTATAGAATAAACTCTACATTTTCCTAATTAAATGTTTAATTTATTTGCAGGCCCATTCCTAAAGGAGAGTGAAGAGAAATGAGCCCAAAAGCCCTACAAATCCTGACTTAATTCAGAATAAATTCGAAATCAAGGAATCAGGGCTAAATCTTGGCATATCAGAGAGGTTGAAAACCGGTTGAGAAGAATCCTCCCTGAATCCATCGGTTGAAGTCAAGGATCAAAGGCCATTTCGTCAAAATCCCAGACATAAACTGCAAATCCAAATCAAGATAATTACAAATCAAGAAACCGGGGAGCACCACCAACAGAGTGTGGCCACCTGGCCACACCCTGGCCGCGGAAACGCGGCCAAAGCCGCGAAAACGCGGCTCTGTTGGAGAGTTAGGGGGAGCGTTTGCTCCCCCTATCTTCATATGATCCTGTAGGTTGGGTTTTGCCTATAAATACTGGGATTTTCAGAGCCTCCAGAGGACGATCATGCAGAGATAGGAATTAGTCTAGTTTTTCACTTATTGTAGTATAGGTTTTTATTTTCTTTTTATGTAACTTTAATTTGTATGTAAGCTTAGGTTAGATTGAGATTCATGTAAGTAAGAGAGAAAGGCTTATGTAGAGAGTGACACCGATGTACCCTCCTCCTTTCTTCCATCGTTTCTGCAAGCAATAAAAGGTAATGTTTTTTATGTTAGTCTTTACTTTTGTTTCTTCTTCTTCTTTCTACTTTACCTCTTTTGGTTTTGATGAGCATGCAAGTGAATCCAGAAGCATCAGTATAACAATATTTGTGTGAGTGCCAATGATAATTCATGATGATGTTCTCCTCCTCAAGACTCGTATCATTTCTTTCTTGTTCGTCTTGATGATGTAATGCGACTGGGGACTGAGCTTGATCCTATGCCTTATGCGTTGAACGCCTCCGAAGCAAGGTAGAACATACAAGGGTTCTAGGTAAGTCATCAACCAAACTAGGTAAGTATTTCTTTAATCTTCTTTCTTTTCATTTATTTCTTTAGTTTAGATCACCAACACCACGTCTTCCTAATCTTTTTCGCTCTTTTTCAATTTATTTGTACATAGTCATTTTCTGATTTTCTCCACCTTCACATTCTACTATTTTCTTTCTCACTTAACTTTAACCTAATTTTTCTCTTTTTCTTTTAAGGAACTAAAGAAGAACTTTAACTAAACTTTGTATTTTAAAAGAAGACTTACTAAAAAGCTTCCATCGCTAGTCCCTTTCTTGTGGATCACGACCCACATAGCCACTTGCTATTGCGGTAGAATTGAGCACTTGCACATCTCTATTCTGAAGTTCTGAAATACCATATTTTTGTGCAGGTTCAAGCTCAATCAGGGAAATAGGGCTCATTCTACATGAGCAGTATGAAGTTTCGAGGCTAGTAATGGGAGATGCCCCTTATGAAGGTACGTCCTGACCTCTGAGGAGCTTCATCTCTTGAGAAAAGTGGATCCTCAAGTGTACGAGACATATTGGGAAGTGCTGTGTCACTTCCACATCTGCGGCTAGATATCCACCTGGAGGAACAGGGGTGTTAAGCAGATGTCCTAGGCGAGTTATCTGTTCACCGACATAAATAAAAAATCTAGCCCAGTTACTAGTCTGGCCCCTTGCACTGATGAAGAAATCACCGAGAGGATCAATACCTCCACAAGCTCCTACACCTCCGAGTCAAATGAGGGCACTTTCAAACCTGACATAGTTTTTGAAAGTTTTCACCACCAGGCCCAGATTCCCATCTCCGACCGGGCTCTTTTGCCAGGTTTCTTTATGTTGTGGCTGAAGCGTTGTGTGGTGCTAACGCTGCCTCACGAAGTAATTGTTGCCGATGTAGTGTACCCGGTAGTCCTGCTAGCGCACGGGAAGTCAATCTCCCTACTCCCGGCGATGGTAGCCCGGATCCAGAGCGGGTTGCGGGCGCTGACCAAAAGCCTGTGCCAAGTGAAGGCCATTGTAGACTCTCAAGGCAGGCCGGTGGTAGATTCAGACGGAAGGCCAGATGTGAGGACTCCTAGTCCCAGAGTCGAGCTTCCAATTCTGTACCTGATGGCCTGGTACGTCATGCACTGCCCCTCATTGATGACGACAGTGTCTCCTTCTGAAGGCTTCATCCCTTTCGTGCAGAGGCTAGAGAATTCGAGCAGGTCTCATACTATATGTACTATGTTCGGAAATTCATTCTGAGCAGCTCGAATTATCAGCTTAACCGCTGCTTCCCCGAGATTTCTGGTGCATCCTACGGGGACAAGTTTGCTGACCTTGCAGGACCAGATGACTTCACAAGGCTATCATCTGGAGTCTTCTGGTGGCTGATCAACATTAGGCCTAGATATCTGATCTTCTGGCAAGTGACTCCTGTACGATCGAGCCTTACATGCTAAGTCGTTTCGCTCGACAGTTTGGCTATGATCAACTATATGTCGGCAACCCTAACGTTGGGCTCCGCTTTAGTGGCAACCTTTTTGAAGGTGCCCGGGCGTGGTACTACAGTGTAGCTGGAGGGACGAGAGCTGTTTTCAGCCTGCCTCACAGGGTGCCTAATTGTTATACCAGCCTCAGTTTATGCACGTGGTACTTCCTTGCTAGCAAGGTGCCTGGCTTCGGCATAAATACCTCTTGCATCAAGAGTATCAAAGCGTCTTATAAAGCCAAGTTAGATTCCAACAGGCGCGTACGAGGTATGGCCGAGTACCAGGAAGCTGAAAGGGAAACATAAGGGAGGTAGGAATGGAGCCAGGAGGGAGGTCAGCTGAACAGGGGCAACAAATACGTAGCCAGAGCCTCGAGTAATAGCAACCAAAGAACAATCCACCAGAAGGAGTCGGCAAGCTGTGGCCAAGCGTCCTCGTGGCTCTACTTCCCAAGGTGAGCCAAGACTAAAGAAGGCCAAAGAGGTCTGAGGTTGAAGTTTCGACTCGGATGCCTGAAGTAGTCCCTCTTGGTACTGAAGAGCAGAAGGAGAAGAAGAGGAGGAGGAGGAGGCAGTCCCAACTCTTCGCTCCCAAGATCTGCATAGTAGGGGCCCTGCGATCCTAGCAGAGGGAGAGCCTGCGGGCAAACCGTCATGGTCGAAGGGGTTGAATGACCTGAAGTTAACTTGGTAGAGAGGGATGTGTTGAGATTTTGGGAGTCTCAACTCAGCCTGGACCCTCTTCAGGTCAGAGAGAAGGGCAGAGGTGCAACAGCCTAGGTCTCCCAGCGTGTTGATGCCTACCTCGCGGGTTGTTGAACCCAGCCCTACTACCGGGGTTCTCAGTGGTAAAACCCTGATCACTAAGACTTTTTGGATCCGATTGTCGTCTTCATCGTCTGAGGAGCATGAATATTATTCTGGCGAAGAAGTCGACTTCGGTGACGAACCCGCTCTTCCTGACACAAGCAAATTCTCAAATATATCAGAGGAAGAGATGTAGGGGTATGTCCCTGCAATGGTTCCGCCAACAGTGAAGATTGCCGCCACTTCTTTTATCTTCCTGAATTGGTTCTTCATCAAGTTGGGACAATGTTTTAACCCTTCCTTTTAACTTTCTTCTACAAGGGTGGCTACTGATAACGAAGCCATAACTTCTTCTCACATTGTGGAGATGATCCAAGAGCTGGCCCAGCAGGAGGGCCTTGAAGTTCCCACTACCAGGATGCCTCATGAGGGTGCAACCGCCGAGATCGGGAACCCTCCTCTCCAAGAGACTTGTCTAAAGACTTGCCGTCTTCGGGTCCTCAACTTGGTAAGAGAATAAAGATGTGCCATATACTTTTTTTTGTTATCACTGACAATAATGTTATGGTTGCAGAGAGTACTGGGGGAGCACAAGTAGAGGACCCTGTGGTAAGCATTGGCACAGAGGATAGCGCAGTTCAGACTTTGGCCGGTAAACCCAGTGTCATAGAGTTTGTTGCCGCCCTGTTGCCGTGGAGGCTACCACAACAACCGTCCTGAAGGTGTTGGCCTCGGCCTCAGTATCAGAAGAGCCTGTTGTTAGCCTCGTCCCTGCACAAGTTGAGTCAACTCTTGTTTCTGTAGATGTTACTTGTCCCATCATAGAGAGGGGATCCAGAAATGCACCGACAGGGTCCTCTCCAGCTACAGACAACATGGAAGAACTAGCGCATCAAATGGTGCAATAATTTTTTGCTTCCATGAAGTCCTGCATCGAGTTGGTCCGTTCTGGGGGAAGTTCCTTCGAGTTTGATCGGATGCAACTTGAGAATCAAATTGAGAACATCCGTCACACTGGAAGTCATGCGCAAGCTAGGGCGTATCTGACGCTGTTTGAATAGCTAGGGATATGCCTGAGGTAACTGAAGACCCTGAAAAAGGCTAGCTCGATGGATGAGGCGCGGTTGACATTGAGTAAGGTCCTCGCCGCTCAAGAACACGAGCAAAATGAGATGGAGGAGCAAATGGCTGAAGAGGCCCATTATCTCCACGACTTCCAAGCTGACTACCAAAGATTGGTTGACGATTCGAAGGAATATGAAGTCGTCATCCAAAGTATGGAGCAAGTTATCGCCACTACTCAGGCTGCTATTGCTAAGGCACAACCCTTGATTTAAGTCAACGAGCAGAAACTTGTTGTTGCCAGAAAAAGGCTGGAAGAGCTGGAAACTACCATGACGCAGATTCAAGAAAATATTGCTGCTAATTCCTCTAGATTGGAGTCTCTTCAGACACAGCTGGCTATTAAGAGATTCCTATCAGAGGAAGACCTATCAGAGGAAGAGTTGTGTGTTCAAGCTTTGGCGAAAGCCGATATGGCACGCCAGCGGGAGATGCAGCGCCTCCGGGAACGGATCCATTCTTTGGTGGAGCAGGATTATTAGCCTTCCTCCCCCTTTTCTTTTCTATTTTCCGATTCTTTCATAACACTCCATTTGTTAAACAAGAGAGTGTTTGTATTATTTTTATCATTTTTGTCAAATAATAAAAGTTGTCAAATTTTTGCCTTATATTTATTCTTTCGTTGCTTTTGAGAATCAGACGGACTCTTTGTTTCTTGGATGAACTCAGCTTTCATAGTCGCGACCCTTGACTATTTGTGAAAACACAGTCCTTAGTCAATTTGTTAGGACACGGCCATGAATGATAAACTCAGTCTACACTGAGTTTGTGATTGAGACGCGACTCTCGTTCATAGTGGAGACATGACCAAGAGGAATGTGACTCTCAACTATTGATGGAGACGCAGTTCTGGTTCATTAAGAAATACGTGCGAATGACAAACTCTGGTTGTACTGGGTTTGCGATTGAGACGCGGCTCTCGCTTGTAGTGAAGATGCGGCTCTAAACTGTTAATGAAAATGCAGCTCGGGCTCATTGAGAGAGACGCGACTCTTAGCTGTTTTGTGGGGACGCAGCTCTGGTTCCTTAAGAGAGACGCGACTCTAGCCCTTTGAGAGGACGCGGCTCTGAATTTTTTGAGAGAGTCGAGAGAGACACGACTCTCAGCTGTTTAGTGGGGACGCAGCTCTGGCTCCTCGAGAGAAACGTGACTCTAGCCCTTTAAGAGGACAAGACTCTGAATTATTTGAGAGAGTCGAGAGAGACACGACTCTCAGCTGTTTGGTAGGGACGCAGCTCTGGTTCTTCAATTTAGATGAAAGGAACGCGGCCTTTGAGTCTGTGCCAAAACGTGAACTTCAGGACGCATCCTTCAAGTTTTGTGAAAGGATGCAGGCTTCAGGATGTAGCCTCCAAAGCATCACTTGCAATCCTGTCTTAAAAATCTTGTTGGATCTTTAATGCCAAGTCGGTGTTGACGGTTAGGGACTTGTGTCTTTAGTATTTCCCAAAGCAACAATCCACGTGTCACCTCCACATTGGATTTGATATCTGTGCGGGCATTAAGACTGAAGGCTTTGATTTTTATGCCATTACTTATAAGCCTTATGGCTTGTCTATAAATAGGCCTCAACCTCTTAACAGTCCTTAATCTAGACTATTTTTCATTGTGAGTACGCACCCTGAGGGACGTTGTCTTGATTGTCTATCTTCCCTTTAAAGGCATGTGTTCTGATGAACAACAAGAACTAAAAACTTTCATGCTTTCCTTCAATCTTCTTCGAAGATTATAACTGTTAAATGATTTCAAGATAAAAAAGTATTGCTTTAAGTACTTTCACGGCTGTACCTTGATAAATGAAGTCCAACTTCTAAACCGTACCTTGACACATGAAGTTTAACTTCTGGAGAATTCTTCCTCAGGTAAGAACTGTCTTTTGCCATGAAATACTCAGTCTCTCTGAAGTTTCGTCTTCCTTGTCCATGAAGAGACTTTGTCTCTTGATTTTCTCTTGAGATCTGATTAATGCGCCCATGTTCTGTAGACGCGCCTTTCAGATTTCTTGGTGAAATGCGAGCTTATTGACTTCAAAAATCTAAGTCTTAAGTTACTCAGATGCGAGTGTGATAACTTCTGCGTTTGGATCTTAAAATGCGAGCTTTGTATATGAAGCTCGCGTTTGGGGTTCTTAACTTAGAAAATTTTAAGTCTGCTTTTTTGAGATCCCCAGATGCGAATATGGCAAGCCCTGCGTCTCAGAGCAAGTGTGGTGAACTCTGCATCTTAAAGTTACCTCAGGCAGTTTTTTAAAAACTCGCGTCTGCATTCTTGATTCATTCTTCGCGTCCCCCATCTCAGACGCAAGTCTAAAATCAGACAGCATTTGGATCCATATTCTCTGCATCGGTTAACTCCGCATCTGGAGTTCATGACTTCAGTCTCGTGTTTTTGCTTTCGATTCCCTGTCCTGTCTTTGCAGAATTCTAACCCTCAGGTTTTTGTTCTTACAGGTTTTGGCAGCCTTACGTTAGTCTCCTGTGTCTTTGCTGGGTTCTTGGGAGAATATTCGGACCAGCCAGCTTGTTCGATTGGCGAGCACTCAGGAAGTCAGAACTCTTGTCCATGGGCGTGCTTGGTTCGTAGGAGCATATTTGGACCAGCACTACTTTTTCGATTGGCGAGCACTCGGGAAGTCAGAGCTCCTGTCTATGGGCAAGGAGGATCCGCGCGGTTACTAATACTCGTCAAGGCCTTATTGGACATGACGCACCAACAATGCCCCGGGTTCGTTATGATCACAGTGCGTATGGTGGTGGGTATGGTGTCTTTGAAGGCCACAGGAAAGTAGATGTCACCAGTAAGGTCTTGGACCCTCCCTTCACTAATCTTACTCCAAGAAGTGACAGTGACGAAAAGCCCATGCTCATTGGATGACTTCCTGATGGTGGAGATGCTCATTAAGCAAAGAATTACGGCCCACACCAGTTGGTCGGGTGGAATCAGAATGCTCCCTTGCATTTCGACCTCGAGAAACACCATTGTTCTCAAGAAGAGAAGAAGTTGATCCGCTTTTCCTTGCCACAGTCAAGAAGACCAACTTCACGTTCCTTTGATGTTTTAAGGAGTGACTGCAACCTTTCACTGAGTAAAGAGACTCTTTTGTACTCCTTTGTTGTAACACTCAATCTTATTGTATAAGAGAGCGTCTTGTATCACTGTCATATGTTTAAATATCAATAAAAGTGACACTTTTTCCTGTCTTCTTATGTGTCTTGACTTCCTCTTTGTATTGAAAATCAGACAAATAGAAGTGATTTCTTTTGATGTGATATTTAACTTAGCAGTCAAAGTTGGAAATTTTCATTTAAGGAAAGATTGCTGTCAGAGATGTGATATTAACTTTACAGGAGTGGGATGGTTTCTGTGGGCTTGCCATTCCACGGATGAGAATGACAAGTGAAAATTTCACCCCCACGGAGGATTATGACTGAGTATTCATTAGAGGTTTAATATTAACGTAATTAGGCTCAGCTGGGATTTGATGAAAACACTGTTAAAGGTATAATATTAAGCTAACAGTGCTTTTAAGTGGACCTGCAATTGTGTTGACAAGAATAACAAGTGAGACTAGACCCATTGGGGATCTAGGAGAATGTTTACCGTTAGAGGTGTGATATTAACTTAACGGTTTGGATTAAATCTGCCAGAGGTGTGATATTAACTTGAGAGGGATGTGAGCTAGAGGTGTGATGTTAACTTAGCTCTGTAAGAATTTCAGTTTCATTTGGGAAGACTGAAAATACCACTGTCATAGGTGTAGTGTTAAACTTGACAGTGGAGGTAATGCTAGAGGTGTAATTTTGAACTTAGCATTAGTCATCTCGACTTCGATATTGAAGCTTGAGGGAAAGTTATTGTCATAGGCGTAATGTTGAACTTAACAATAAACTGGATGCTAGAGGTGTGATGTTAAACTTAGCATTGCTCGTCTCAACTTCGATATGAAAGCCTGAGGAAAAGTGACTGTCAGAGATTTAATATTGAACTTGGCAGTAACTTAATCACTGTTAGAGGTGTGGTATTAAACTTAATAGTAATTATTCAGAGGTGTGATGTTAACATGATAGTAGTTGATTTGTGATATGAGTAAGTTTGGGGGCTTGTCATTCTATTAACGAGAATTGACAAGTGAAGTTTGAAATGTCAGAGGTGTAGTGTTAACTTAATAAGAGTTTGTTTTACAATATAAGCACTTTTGAGGACTTGTCATTCTATTAACGAGAATTGACAAGTGAAGCTTGGAATGTCAGAGGTGTAGTGCTAACTTGACAAGAGTTTATTTTGCGATATGAGCAATTTTGAGAACTTGTCATTCTATTAAAGAGAACAGATAAGTAAAGTTTGGAATGCCAAAGGTGCAGTGTTAACTTGACAAGAGTTTGTTTTGAAATATGAGCAATTTTGAGAACTTGTCATTCTATTGACGAGAATTGACAAGTGACGTTTGTACTCACTGGGGAGTATTGAAACTTTTCACTGTTAGAGGTGTGGTGTTAACATAATAGTGATTGAGCTTGTGAACTTACCATTCCATGAGAGGGAATTAGTAGGGATTTTGGTGGAAAACAACATGAATTGTTAGAGGTATAATATTTAACGTGACAAATATTGATTCTGAGCGGGCCTTATCATCAGAGGTTTAATGTTAACTTAAATGACACCACTGGGGATCGAAACAGAAATGGCTTGCAGAGGTTTATTGTTAACGTGACAAGTTTCTGTTTATTTTGTCAGAGAAATGGTTACAGATATTTTTGTGGTCCTACCACTTTATGAAAGACAATTGGTTGGGGATTTTGGTTAAAAATAAAATGAATTATCAGAGGTGTAATATTTACGTGACAATCATTGATTTTCTAGAGACATGGAAGGTTCGCCGTTAGAGGTGTAATATTAACATAACAGCAGAGATTTTATCAGAGATTTAATATTAACATGACTGAAGTTGCTGGGGATCGGGAAGTCTGGCTTGTCAGAGGTTTACTGTTAACATGACGGGTCCTAGCTAATTTCATTGGAGTACGAATACAGGGCTTTTTTTGTGGCCCTACCATTCTGTGGAAGAGAATTGGTAGGAGATTTTGGAGGAGAGGATGGGACCAAGTCCCTTAGGATTTTTAGCCAACCCTGCTATCAACAGATTGGTGTGCCTTTACCAACTACCGTTTGAGTTGGGCTAGCCATGCTATTCCCCTCAACATGATGAACTGTAGAAGACTTATGTTGGACTTATAAGCCAACATTTTCCTCTATCCTTAGCCTGTATCCCGTGCATACCCGGGATCACGGCCTTTATCAAACCCCTGGCTGCTAAGACCAGAGCCCTCCGCTAAGAGGGGAACAATAATCAAGTAACGAGAGCTCATGGAGCAATTGGTAGGTAGCACTACCATCCCCTGCAGTGGGAGAATAATATGGATCCAGTACATCACCCGATAAGATCTAATCAACCGTCGAGTCTCCCCATACCCCAGTTAAATTTATGATCTGATATGTCAAGTATACAATGAATAAATACAGTACATGATACGGGTAACATGATAACTGGACCTGAGCTCTGTTGATAGCATAGAACAATATAACGGGAATGGAACAATATAACAGGAACAATATAACAGGAAAAATATAATGGGAAACGGGAACAATAGATGTGGGATTCTACATGTCGCATATCAACAGCTCACATGTCCAGTAACGGGAAATCCATATCAGTAACAGGACACAATCATATAACATGAATACGGGAACATGGAATAATAATACATGTAATAAGCACGGTGATCCATACGACAAGAAGATAGAACAACACAGACATGTATAACTGTAATATGTACGCATGACAGAAATGTGTATGATGATCATGCTAATATGAAATGCAGTAGCCCGTGATTTTAGATGACTACCTTTGACAGTAGATTCAGAATTTAGCATGTCTTAATCTATCACATTGCTACACCTTTGAATAAACGAGTCCTTAAAGTTGGGTTCACCTATTGTTTGTTGTTATGTCTAGTCCTTCACCTCTGAATAACAAATGCTTTTGAGTTTGATAATTTCAAATCAGTTATGTCCATGTTATCTCTGAACCGACGAATATCTAAATCTCATCCTTCCTTTTGTCGTTATGTCCAGTTCATCACCTCTGAACGACAAAGCTCCAAGTCAAATAATTCCTAATCAGTTATGTCCAGTTCGTCACCTTTGAACTGATGGATATCCAGATTTCACTTCCAGTCTAGTATGGACTCTCTTCGCTATTTTGTCTAGTTTATCACTTCTGAACAGTGAGCCTTCTTCTTAGCGATTCCTAACCTGTCATGTCCAGTCCATCGCCTCTGAATAGGCAGATTCTTGTATTCACCCTCTTTTATTCCCAGTGGATTCTTTCACTTTGAACTGATTTTATCATGTTTTTTTGCCTCTGAATAATTTTAGTCACACCCCTAATTCTTTCGGGAATTTCACTTGATGATTTTTCACCTTCTCAGTTCTTTTTAAGAACTTGCATGCTAAGCTTAACCTCGCATAGGCAAGATATTTTAGTCTCGCCTGAGGCTTGCTCCACATGGAACTTCATCTAAGTCTAATTGACTTTTCTGACCTAAGCAATGTCAAAATTTAGGTTGCAAGTTCAAAGTATTTCGAAATTCGTACCACTCCATTAAAAATTTACAAAAACTTTGAAGAGAGGTTTTGTTAACACTCCAAAAAGATAAACTCTCAAATTGCTTTTCAATCGGTCTGAACGAAGACTAACTTGTTGACACTTTCAAAAAAACAAGTCGCAAAAAGATGATGACTAGTTTTGACCCATCCCCGAGGGACAAAGCAGTGGATTGGACTCTACTGATCCAGTGAAGCTGATAGTAGGCCAAGTGTGATCTTTGAAAAGGCCTAGGTAGGACTATGAGGCTAAGTTTGTTCAACACTTAGCCTCGCATGAGCCCAATAGGCTATAGCTTCGCCTGAAGCTTTTTATAGCTCTGCTGAAATCTCAATTTTAGCTTCGCAAGAAGCTTTGTCATAACTCCGCTGAGAGCTCATTTTTAGCTTTGCATGAAACTTTTTGTAGTTCCACTGTGAGCTTATTCAAACTACATTACGAGCCCTGTTGGCCATCTTGACCTTTTCAAATCGCAGCATGGGATTGATGAGGTGGATCCCACTTAAATGGGCAGATAGCCCCATGATCTCCTCATTATGAGGTCCACTACTCCTCATAAAATGGAGATAATGGAGGGACTTGTAACACCCCTAAGCTAAACTGGCTAATTAGCTTCGCAGGCTCTCGAGTGTAGCTTCATGTGCGCACTCGTTAGCTTCGCTAAAGCTGTGCTTAGCTTTGCAAGAAGCTAATTTAAGCTTCAGATGCGAAGCTAGAATGATTGTTTTAGTCTTGCTGAATTCTAGGCAGTTACACCCCTGCAAAGCCAATAAATAGCCCATTCTGAGGATGAGCTAGTGGTGGTGGCATAATGGAAGAGGTTAGATCATTAGCTAGAATTTTGGCTAGAGTTTTCATTAGAGAGCCAACTCTGCAAAAAGCAAAAAAAGAGAGCAGTTCTCTAGCTTTCAAGCTTTTTTAGAGAACTTCATTTCTCTTTCAGGGTGCTAATACCCTAATTGATTTTCTAATTTCAAGAAATTTCCGGAATTAGGCGAGAAGCAATTCCAAGCTGAAGACTCGAAGATCCGATCACTCACATCGTCAATGGGATAAAGTGTAATACCCATTCCCATAATACGTACTCAGTTACGTATTCAGATTCTCGATCATATTTTTTGATTTACTTCCTGTATTTATTTTTTTATGAATATTTACGCGATCATTTTACACTGGATCTGGATTCGTGAACTCGGAGTCAGCCCTAGTCTGAACCGGGAACCCGATAGTATATTGCTTGATTTGGTCTTTTTGAAAGTCAAATTTGACTGATTTTAATTTCAAATATCATTTTTCAATATTTTAGATTTTTTATGATTTTCTAAAATTTTTCAAAATTATTCTGCAAAATCTTCAGAATCGGCATCGACGGTGCAGCTGATCGATTCTCAGATTTTTAATTTACAAATAGAATTAAATTTCTAAAAATTGCTTTCACATTATCTCTTAGAATCACATTTTCTATCTAAATATATTTTGGGGATTTTTCTTAATTTATCAAAACTCGGCCGAATTTGGTGTCGGCCAATATTGCTGGTAGATCCAAGATTTTTAATTTAAAAATGAGATTTTATTTTTGAAAACTGATATCATATTATTTCTCAGGATGATGTTATCTACCTCTGGGTATTTTTGGAGATTTTTCTAGAACAGTCATATTTTCTGGCATTATTATAATATTATTAATTTCAGAATCTTTCATTCCTTTCTTTCATTCTTTTTCTTTTTCTTTCCCCCATCCCTTCACCTGCCGCTTACTCCTCTTCATTAGCTTCCCCTCTCATCCATCACTCCCTTTCAATCTCTCTCTTTCTTTTCCCTTTTCTTTTCTTTTTTCTCTTCCTTTTTCCTTCTCTCTTCCTTTTCTTTTCCTTTTCTTTCTTTTTCTTTTCATTTTTCTTTATTCTTCTTCCCCTAGCGCTGACGCAACTCCTCCTCCTCCCTTTCTCCTTCCAAAATTCTCCCCCTCTCTTCTCTATCTCTCTCTCTTTTTTCTTACAATATTGCTCTCCTTCTCCTTCTCTCTCCCCACCCCTAATTTTATCTCTTCCTCTCTATTCCACCACTCTCTCCCTCTCAATTTCATCCAACAACTGGCCATCTCCAGCACCACCCCGGCGATCCTACCTTCGGCCAGACCCCAGCGTGCGCCACCACCCTCTTCCTTCTCCAGCCAGCCACCACAAAACCCCCACAACCTATATCTCCTTCTCTCTCCCTCCTTCTCTATCTCCTCTCCTCTATTTATCTGGCTAGTCACCCACCACTAAATGCGACCAGCACCACCCCGTCACCCCAGGCCGAGTCCGGCCTCCTCCTCCCTCCTCTGCGCGTAGAGCCCCTGACTCTCTCTTTTCCTCTTCTCTCTCTACTGTCTCTCTCTCCAATCCTCTCTCTAATGTCTCTCTCTTTCCAGTCCTCTCTCTCACATCTATTTTTCTCTCTCCCTCTACCTGTTTTTCTCTCTTTCTCTCTCTAGGTCTTTCTCTCTAGCTCTCTCTAGGTCTTTCTCTCTAGATCTATCTCTCTCTAGGTCTCTTTTTCTCTCTCTAGGTCTTTCTCTCTCTAGGTCTCTCTTTCTCCCTCTAGGTCTTTCTCTCTAGATCTCTTTCTCTTACTAACATTTTCTCTCTCTAAAAATATTTATATATATTTTAATATATTATGGTACATGCGCGAGTTTCTAAAATTCCTGATTTCACGGTATTTTCAGAGATTAGGTGAGTGTCCTCACCTCTTTTGGGTTTCCTCGCTTCATTAGGTCGACTTGTATTTTGTCCTGTATTTGAGTTTGTATCCGTATTTTGTATTAGACTGTGCCCTTGTATTTGCATGTGACCAGTGCCCAGGATTGTACATGTATATGCTTGTGACGAATGTTTGTACTATGGTAGTTTATTTTCTATATATATACCATGCCTGAGATATATTCTTCTTCTGCTTTTATACTATGTGTGGCCGAGCCTTCATGGTTGTTTAGAATTCGGGCTCTCTACTCAGCCTCCGGGCTTCACTACTCCATGGTAGCCTAAATATTCTCACGTATATATGTATGCATGTGTGGTACTAACAGTATAGGTACCTTTGTATCGACTCTAGGTTTCTGCTCACTCCTGGGATGGATATCCAATTAGTGTTAGGCCATGCACCCTATGGGTTTCGTGATAGCTACCAAGAGTGTGCTTAAACCCCGAGTGTACTCTAGCCCTCGAACTCTCTCGCCCACTTTCTCGAAAGAGGAGTGTGCTTAGACCGTCAGGTCTCTTATGCTTCGCCTGGTAGCCATGCTTAGCGCTCAACGCTTTATCACTAGATTCGTTTAGGCGGAACTCTGCCGGATTTTTAACTCACCTTCTAAGCCGAGTCATTCTAGTAGCTCCATCAAGCGCTTTAGTGATTAGACATTGTTTGTTGTCTGCGCCTCCAGCTTGCTTAACTCCGCTTGGATGTTTGCTTTCTTGCTTATTACCTAATTGTCAGTTATCCATTTTTCTATTATAGTTGTGAAGAGTTTGAAATCTTATTTATATTGTTTTCCTGAGACTGCATAGTTTTTCAGTATTTGTACCAATCTCTTATATCGGTATTGTCTTCCTGTATCACTTGACATGCTTTCACTTGATGTGCTATCATTTATCATGTTGTCTCTTGTTGCCTGCCTAATATCACCCCCTGTCATACTATTACCTGACATACTACTACTAGGCACCTGCTCCTATTATGATATCACTTATCACCTGCCACCTGTCATGTTAATACTTGACCTGTGATTGTCACATTTATAGGGATTATGTACATGTTATCCCGTATTATATATACAGTGATCTGAATCTATAGTACTCACATACTTCTATTATACATGTACTCTTGTACTGCTGAATTTCTGATCATGTCCTACTCTTGCTATTCACGTAAATTGATAATTACATAATAAATCATAAAAAGGTCAACTTATACTGGGTAAGGGAAAAACTGATGGACTTCAATGTGGTTTTATTTACAATGGTATAGGGATATTGTGCAACTAAAATCTTGAGGTTCTACCTATGGGCCCTAGGTGTTCTGGGCGGGGTAGTTCTTACACCCCGACTATTGTAATATGTTCATCTTGAGTGCTTAGCGCCATAGGCCAAACTAAATGTCAGGTCATCGGGCCGTTGTTCCGGATAGGCACGGAACCCATTGTAAACATAATTCATGAGTCTCATCATCAGTTTCTAATAATAACCTTACTTTACTCAGATGTGCATATATGTGTGCTGGAACGCTAGTCCACATACCTAGACATCCGAGTAAGACAAGTGATAATCATAAAAGATGCCAATTAATAATTCGTTGTGTGTTTCGCAATTTGGGTCATATGGATTTAGCTTACGATGACGTGAGATATACGGCATATATATGAGGGTAAAGTATTGCTTTAAGTACTTTCACGGCTGTACCTTGATAAATGAAGTCCAACTTCTAAACCGTACCTTGACACATGAAGTCTAACTTCTGGAGAATTCTTCCTCATGTAGGAACTGTCTTTTGCCATGAAATACTCAGTCTCTCTGAAGTTTCGTCTTCCTTGTCCATGAAGAGACTTTGTCTCTTAATTTTCTCTTGAGATCTGATTAATGCGCCCATGTTCTGTAGACGCGCCTTTCAAATTTCTTGGTGAAATGCGAGCTTATTGACTTCAAAAATCTAAGTCTTAAGTTCCTCAGATGCGAGTGTGATAACTTCTGCGTTTGGATCTTAAAATGCGAGCTTTGTATATGAAGCTCGCGTTTGGGGTTCTTAACTTAGAAAATTTTAAGTCTGCTTTTTTGAGACCCCCAGATGCGAATATGGCAAGCCCTGCGTCTCAGAGCAAGTGTGGTGAACTCTGCGTCTTAAAGTTACCTCAGGCAGTTTTTAAAAACTCGCGTCTGCATTCTTGATTCATTCTTCGCGTCTCCCATCTCAGACGCAAGTCTAAAGTCAGACTGCATTTGGATCCATATTCTCTGCATCGGTTAACTCCGCATCTGGAGTTCATGACTTCAGTCTCGTGTTTGTGCTTTCGATTCCCTGTCCTGTCTTTGCAGAATTCTAACCCTTGGGTTTTTGTTCCTTGCAGGTTTTGGCAGCCTTACTGATTAATACACAAAAGTGCATATTTTACATCATAATTCCCATGCATATTACAAATAAATATGTGATTTTTACTCCTCTTCTCTACTTATTTGCAGGTACACAATTAATGGAGAGATATTCAAATAATCACTTAATTACCACTAATTAAGGTGATTAATTAAAAGATTAAAGATAAAGCCAAATCAAATCCAGATCTAGAGAGATCCGCGCAACAAACTCAGAATCCAAGTGGTCCACGTGGATAACCACTTCTTAACCAATCTCCAACAAGAAGATCAGATCCAACGGCCATAAGATTGCCGCGGGGCGCGGCAAGGGGCGCGGCAATCTTAGGGTTGTTAATCCCCGGATTTTGTGGCAACAAACTACTCTCCAGAAGCTTCCCATTTCTCCTATAAATACCCCATGAAGACCTGCGAGCTGAGACTGATCAGAGAAGAGAGAGAGAGATTAGTGTAAACTTGTATTTTGTTAGGTTTTTGTTTAGGATTTTTAGTTCTCTCTATGATTTTCTCCTCCCTAGATTTCATTGCAAGAGAGATTTGTATGAGAGAGAGAGCTTGTATCAACAAGGAGTGACAACTTGGAGCTATACAAGGATTGATCCATTCTCTACATATCTACTTGAGCTTGATTCTAGTTTGTCTTCTTCACTTGCTTTTATCTTGCTTTGTTATTTGCTTTGTTAATTTCTAGCAATTCAATCATGCTTTGCTTTGCTTTTGTAATGTCTAGTAGCTAATTTCTTGTTCCATGTACTAGCTAACCACTACTCTTGCTAACTTCTAGCTCATGTGTGATTGCTTTACTTCATCTTGCAATTTGTATGGTCTTCTCTTCTCCGATGGGTTTCTTTTCATTTCTTGGCAAGATTTTGTTGTAATTCTCCATATGATTCATGTGTGCCTCACTTGGAGCCTAGTCTTCGAACTAGTGCCTTGATGGAACATGGAGATGGAAGCACCAATATGCTATTTGATGTATAACTTCACTACTTCCATTAGTGAATGTTGTATGTTTTTTTCATTTGCATCACTTGAGTGTAGCTCTTTTGATTCCATTAGTGAAAGTCCATTTGTAGGCCGATGACCATCTATGGAGGCTACAAGACAAGTCCAAGAATGAATCCCCATCATCCAAGTGGGAAAGTAATTAGATCACAAGCAAGACAAATACATGCTGATGAATCAACATGAGGCACGCATCACTATCACGGAGTTTAGTTAGTTTAGCAAGGTAGTTAAGGTTAGCTAGTCATGGATTTCTTGCATTCAAAGTTTTCTTGATTTTACTTTCTTTTTAGTTGTTAGTTCAAATCCATCTCAATCTTGATTTCTCCCGATTTCCACCATGAACATAGCCACCAATTCTTTGATTTGTTTTTCTTTTGATTCTTTATTCTTTTGAAACATAGAAGAATTCTCGTTTCCTCTTCTCACTAGTATCGTGAAAGCTTCTATCGCTAGCTCTCCCTGAGATCCGACTCGGTATAGCCCTGTGCTATAGCGGAGATAAGAAAGGGTACATCAAATACATTTGCTACATAATAAGTACACCCCTTCTTAGTCTAATCACTTACGTTAGTCTCCTGTGTCTTTGCTGGGTTCTTGGGAGAATATTCGGACCAGCCAGCTTGTTCGATTGGCAACCACTCAGGAAGTCAGAACTCTTGTCCATGGGCGTGCTTGGTTCGTAGGAGCATATTTGGACCAGCACTACTTTTTCGATTGGCGAGCACTCGGGAAGTCAGAGCTCCTGTCTATGGGCGAGGAGGATCCGCGCGGTTACTAATACTCGTCAAGGCCTTATTGGACATGACGCACCAATAATGCCCCGGGTTCGTCATGATCACAGTGCGTATGGTGGTGGGTATGGTGTCTTTGAAGGCCACAGGAAAGTAGATGTCACCAGTAAGGTCTTGGACCCTCCCTTCACTAATCTTACTCAAAGAAGTGACAGTGACGAAAAGCCCATGCTCATTGGATGACTTCCTGATGGTGGAGATGCTCATTAAGCAAAGAATTACGGCCCACACCAGTTGGTCGGGTGGAATCAGAATGCTCCCTTGCATTTCGACCTCGAAAAACACCATTGTTCTCAAGAAGAGAAGAAGTCGATCCGCTTTTCCTTGCCACAGTCAAGAAGACCAACTTCACGTTCCTTTGATGTTTTAAGGAGTGAGTGTAACCTTTCACTGAGTAAAGAGACTCTTTTGTACTCCTTTGTTGTAACACTCAATCTTATTGTATAAGAGAGCGTCTTGTATCACTTTCATATGTTTAAATATCAATAAAAGTGACACTTTTTCCTGTCTTCTTATGTGTCTTGACTTCCTCTTTGTATTGAAAATCAGACAAATAGAAGTGATTTCTTTTGATGTGATATTTAACTTAGCAAGTCAAAGTTGGAAGTTTTCATTTAAGGAAAGATTGCTGTCAGAGATGTGATATTAACTTGACAGGAGTGGGATGGTTTCTGTGGGCTTGCCATTCCACGGATGAGAATGACAAGTGAAAATTTTCACCCCCACGGAGGATTATGACTGAGTATTCATTAGAGGTTTAATATTAACGTAATTAGGCTCAGCTGGGATTTGATGAAAACACTGTTAAAGGTATAATATTAAGCTAACAGTGCTTTTAAGTGGACCTGCAATTGTGTTGACAAGAATAACAAGTGAGACTAGACCCATTGGGGAACTAGGAGAATGTTACCGTTAGAGGTGTGATATTAACTTAACGGTTTGGATTAAATCTGCCAAAGGTGTGATATTAACTTGAGAGGGATGTGAGCTAGAGGTGTGATGTTAACTTAGCTCTGTAAGAATTTCAGTTTCATTTGGGAAGACTGAAAATACCACTTTCATAGGTGTAGTGTTCAACTTGACAGTGGATGTAATGCTAGAGGTGTAATTTTGAACTTAGCATTAGTCATCTCGACTTCGATATTGAAGCTCGAGGGAAAGTCATTGTCATAGGCGTAATGTTGAACTTAACAATAAACTGGATGCTAGAGGTGTGATGTTAAACTTAGCATTGATCGTCTCAACTTTGATATGAAAGCCTGAGGAAAAGTGACTGTCAGAGATTTAATATTGAACTTGGCAGTAACTTAATCACTGTTAGAGGTGTGGTATTAAACTTAACAGTAATTATTCAGAGGTGTGATGTTAACATGATAGTAGTTGATTTGTGATATGAGTAAGTTTGGGGGCTTGTCATTCTATTAACGAGAATTGACAAGTGAGGTTTGAAATGTCAGAGGTGTAGTGTTAACTTAATAAGAGTTTGTTTTACAATATAAGCACTTTTGAGGACTTGTCATTCTATTGACGAGAATTGACAAGTGAAGTTTGGAATGTCAGAGGTGTAGTGCTAACTTGACAAGAGTTATTTGCGATATGAGAAATTTGAGAACTTGTCATTCTATTGAAGAGAACTGATAAGTAAAGTTTGGAATGCCAGAGGTGTAGTGTTAACTTGACAAGAGTTTGTTTGAAATATGAGAAATTTTGAGAACTTGTCATTCTATTGACGAGAATTGACAAGTGACGTTTGTACTCACTGGGGAGTATTGAAACTTTTCACTGTTAGAGGTGTGGTGTTAACATAATAGTGATTGAGCTTGTGGACCTACCATTCCATGAGAGGGAATTAGTAGGGGATTTTGGTGGAAAACAACATGAATTGTTAGAGGTATACTATTTAACGTGACAAACATTGATTCTGAGCGGGCCTTATCATCAGAGGTTTAATATTAACTTAAATGACACCACTGGGGATCGAAACAGAAATGGCTTGCCAGAGGTTTATTGTTAACGTGACAAGTTTCTGTTTATTTTGTCAGAGAAATGGTTACAGATATTTTTGTGGTCCTACCACTTTATGAAAGACAATTGGTTGGGACTTTGGTTAAAAATAAAATGAATTATCAGAGGTGTAATATTTACGTGACAATCATTGATTTTCTAGAGACATGGGAGGTTCGCCGTTAGAGGTGTAATATTAACATAACAGCAGAGATTTATCAGAGGTTTAATATTAACATGACTGAAGCTGCTGGGGATCGGGAAGTCTGGCTTGTCAGAGGTTTACTGTTAACATGACGGGTCCTAGCTAATTTCAATGGAGAACGAATACAGGGCTTTTTTTGTGGCCCTACCATTCTGTGGAAGAGAATTGGTAGGAGATTTTGGAGGAGAGGATGGGACCAAGTCCCTTAGGATTTTTAGCCAACCCTCAGCTATCAACAGATTGGTGTGCCTTTACTAACTACCGTTTGAGTTGGGCTAGCCATGCTATTCCCCTCAACATGATGAACTGTAGAAGACTTATGTTGGACTTAGAAGCTAACATTTTCCTCTATCCTTAGCCGTCAGAGGTGTTGGATGTTCATAGATACACTAGACAAGAGTAACAAGGCTAAAACCACAGTCTTGCATTTTGTTTCTTCTTCAATGTTTACATCAAGCATCATGATGTAACTGTTCGGAAGGATTAATTGTATAGAGAAAAAGGGTTTAGAGTAAACCGTTGATGTCCGTGTACCGATGATCAAGAACTTCGAATGTATATTTAGGTTACTTTACTCCTTCTGAATCACCGTTCGTAGCATAAGCTAGAACGGGTCGTATCCGCAGGGAGGGTTAGCAATAGAAGCATTCAAGGTTTTTATATTGAAATCTTCGTGAAGAAAATGAAGGTTCTTCTTTGTTTAAGAAAAAAAAAAAAATAATGTAGAAAGTGAGTGGAAAATCTTTGTGGGTTTTATAGAGGAAAGGAAGAAACGAAAATAAAGATGGAATAAAAACGGAGATATTTGAAAAGAGAAAGTTTTCAGGAGAGGGGTTTTTTAAGTTTGATAGAAAGAAAAGCCATGACTAACTAACATTCTAATTTACTAACTTACTACTCTCGTTCGGTGATGCATGCCTCATATTGATTCATCGGCAATGGTATGTCTTGCTTTGCCAAGTCCTTGTATTGTCCCATGTCGAGGGTGTTTCTCATCTAGGCTAGGCTAGTTGCCTCCTTGAATCATTGGCTCCCTAAATAGATTTTCAACAGTGGAACAAGGATAGTCACTCTGAAGGATGCTAAGAAAACATACAAGATTCATTAGTTCATCAAAGCTATAATAAAGCGAGCATGAAATAAGAAACTTGTAATGTAGTCATTAGCATAGTGAAGTGCTCCATCCTCTTGTTCCATCAAGGCACTATTTCTAAAGACAAGGCTCTAAGTGAGGCTCACATGAATCATATGGAGGGAGAACAAAGCATTTACAAAGAATAAAAAGTAACTCATCTTCATTGGGGTAAGATAGACTTGTAATTTGTAACACTAAAAAGAAATAAGCATCCAATGAATCATATAAGTTAGCAATCACCCAAGAGTTAGTAGTTAGTAAAATTAAAAGTTAGTTAGTCATGTTAATAAATTAGCTAGACATGGGGATAAAGAACAAGCAACAGTTCATTGCAGAAATTAAATAGAATAAAGTAAAAGCTTAAAGAAAGTAATGCACTAGAACAAGAAAAGTTTGGAAGATTGAAAGCTTGATCCTTGTATTGCGTTGTCACCTTCTCCAATTACAAAGATTGTTCACTCTCACTCTCTCTTTTATGGATACTAGAAGGAGAAAAAGAAAATTACATAAGAGACAAAAAGAAAACCTAGAGAAACCCGAACAATTTCCCTATAAACAATGCTCTTTTCTCCTCCCTGATTACAGAGGCCCTAGGGGTCTATTTATAGTCTTCATGAGAAGAGGCCATCCCACCTGAGCTTCGGATCAAACGCTGAAGTAACGGCCAGAAGATTGCCGCGGTTCCGCGGCATGTGCCGTGTTTTCGCGGCCGTTTCTTGGCCACTGTGCTAGCAGATTTTTGTGCCTTCCGGTTGTATCTCGTATCCCCAGCTGGATCTTCTAAAAACTGAGAATATGCTTTGGATCTGTTCAGACCTGGGCTTTCCTCTGTGGGCTTCTAAATTACTCTTTAATTCCTAAGAATCATAATTGTTGGGCCTCCTTCTCCATTAAACATTGGACCTGAAAAAATAGAGAAAAAAAGCAATAAAAATCTAATATTTATTCAGATAAAGCATAGCATGGTGGTAAAAAATGATGCATCAATGAACTCCAATCACACCCCCATACCTAGCCGTCCCTGAGCAAAATAAGCAAAGAGAAAAATTCTAACTAAATTATTACACAACTTTCGTAGGTGACACGATTGCACTGAGCTCGTGCAACATGCCTTTAAACCTCTAGGTTACCCTAGAAGAGGAGTGTTGTCTCCTGAGGGTTTTTACCGAATTGCACCCACAAAATCCCAAAGAAAAAGAAATGTTAGTGAAAAGGAGAAACATTTTATTATGATCCATTTTCTTCAAGAATTTATTTGATCTATCGGTTTCGGGTTATTCTAAACTTTTCCATCTTTTTATAAGTTTCCATTTAAAATCTTGTGTTCAACTTAGGTTAAGTTTCCAAGTGATTGTGATCCAATATTGCATATTTTACCTCATTATTCCCATGCATTTTTGTAATAAATATATGATTTTTACTCATCTTCTCTATATATTTGAAGGTACACACTCTAATGGAGAGATAATCCAATAATCACTTTAATTAGCAATAATTAAAGGGATTAAATCCAAGATTAAGATAAAGCCCAAATTTGAATCCAAGATCCAGAGAGATCCGCGTAACAACTCCAGATTCCAGAAGGCCACGTGGCTAACCACCTAACAACCAGATCCCAACAGAAAATCTGGGCTCAACGGCCCAGATTCTGCCGCCAGATCTAGGATCTTGCCGCGCCCTGGCGGCAGTTAAGGGTCGTTTAGATCCGGATTTTGCGCCAAAAAACTAGCTTCTGGATCCTTCACCTGGGGCCTATAAATACTTCACCTGGACCTGCGAGCAAAGAATGAAGGAGAAGAGAGGAGAAGTTAGTAGTATGTTGTAATTTTCATAGGTTTTTCTCTAGGTTTAGTTCTTAGATCCCTCTTCTTCTTCCCTAGATACTTTGTAAAAGAGAGAGATTGTGAGAGAGAGAGCTTGTGTAATCAAGGTGTGACAACTTGAAGCAACAAGGATTCATCCATTCTCCTTCCTCTACTTGAGCTTGGTTCTAGTTTACTTGCTTTCTTTACTTGCTTTCTTTACTTGCTTGCTTTAATTCCTTGCAATTTATTCATGCTTTGTTTTACTTTTCTCATGGCTTGTAGCTAATTCTTTCTCCATGTACTAGCTAACCACTAGCCTTGCCATCTTCACTAACTCATGAGTGATTGCTTTATTTCATCTTGCAAGTTGGATGGTCTTCTCTTCTCCGATGGGTTAAACCACCCTTCATCTACATGAGAAAGTAATTAGATCAACACGCACGACGAAACCTACGCCAATGGAGTGACAACATGAGGCACGCTTTCACTATCACGGAGTTTAGTAAGTATTGGTGAGGTAGTGAGGTAAGCTAGTCATGGTTTGTTTTCTCCATTTCATTTCTTTTAGTGTGAATACCAAATCCTCTTCTTGATTTCTTTTCCGACTTTTTCACCATGAACATATCCATCCTTTCTTTAGTTTCTTTTTCATTTGATTCATTATTTTTATTAGCATAGAAGAATTCTCGTTTAACAACTTCACTACCACTCGTCAAAGCTTCCATCGCGAGCTCTCCCTGAGAATCGACTCGGTATAGCCTTATGCTATAACGGAGATAAGAAAGGGTACATCAAATACATTTGCTTAATAATACAACACCTTTCTCATCTAATCAAAATGGCGCCGTTGCCGGGGGAGAGCAACGTTTTAGGTTTAAAGTGAAGTACTAAACGAATCTTCTTCTCTGTTGCAGGTTACAGGTTGAAGAAAAAGGAAAATCTTCATTGCAGTCACATATAAGTAGGACCTGGGCCTCTGCTCAAGAAAGTAGAGACCAGGATCCCTCCAAATTGCCGCAATTTTTGGGATTTACCCGCAGAATTGCGGCAATAAGGAGCTCACTACTGACCTAATTTCTGCAGGGCCTCTGGTTCTGCAAAACACAGCTGCTGATATACCTGAAATCTTGTATTCTTCACCATATACCTGCTAATTTAAACAACAGTAAAAAATTGGTTGAAATTGTTAAAAATTGTTTAGACACTTGCATTCTAGGCACGTGTCTTTCAATTCTTTTACTTTTACTGTTGAAGAGTGCTGGAGGCAAGGTACGTTTCGCATTGCATATAGATAGGAATCATCTCTTGCTTGATTTTCATGCTTTGAGTGAATCCTTGTTATATTTCTTGTACACTTGCACAAATCAATTTTAAGGGCATAACCCGTAAATAAGATAAGGTGGGGAGTTCATTACCCTTTCCTTAGCCCAAAAATCATTTTCCCAAGCACTCACTAACCCAAGCCTAATTTAATAAAAAAAGTAGACGTTGGCCCTAGGGACATCTCGGACTCATTTAGGAGATTATCCTAAGGGGAAAAGTGTTGGAATTTAACTCTTGCAAAATCAGTGTCTAGGAAAGGGGTTGAGGGCCGAAAGCCCGAAGGTTGCTGGTTACTTAATTAAGGAACGTCTTCGGACGGAAAACCTCCCACCAACCTTACCCTTCCCTGGCTGATTAGCTTGTGGTTAGAGTCTACACTAAACCTCCCGTGGACAGTCTATCAGTTAGGAGTCGTCTAGGTCCTAAGTCTACACTAACTTAGGTTAGAATTTTTTTTTCTTTTGTTTGTTTGTTTGTTTGTTTGTTTTTGTTTGTATTGTGTGATATGGCTTACAATTACAATTCTTTCCATCCTAATAATAATCCATATTTCACACCATCTCCATATTCGGATAATTCCAACCCCGGTGTTTTATAATATGCACCAACCAAATACACCGGGTTGGCCTTATCCGAATCAATATGACCCATACCCCCCATCTGATAACTATAATTTCAAGATAATTTCAACTCTTCACCGAGTAATTGGGGATTCACGTACCCCGAGTCAAATTCTCAAATTCCTTGTCCACCATATTCACCTGTCCACAGTATTCATTTCCCGATTCCGCTTCATATACTCCTTTTTCTGAACCACCATTTGAAGAAAAATCTGAGTTACTAAGGAGTATAGAAGCCAATTTACAGAGGGTCGAGCAACAACTTCAAGAAACATTTGCCCTCCAATTCCACAGTATTCTCAAGAGTCTTACTCAGTTCCACCTTATTATAATGAACAACCATCTGCTTGGGGAACGAGTAAGGAATTCTTGCTTGAGTCCAAACAACACTCACCAAATCTGATGGACTCACAATTTTATCATCACTTCCAAGACAACACTTCATCTTTTCATCAAAACAATGAAATCATCAATTATGGAAAGATGCTTGAAGAAATGACTCATGCTCAAAATGCTAGAAATCGTGACATAGAGTTGATGATCCAAACTCTTCATCCTATTTCTAATGTCACTAGCCACTCTGTTAAAAACCAAAGAGTCATGTAGTCTTGGAAATCAAGATTCAATTTCAGCACAACCACCTGAACTTGTCCAAACTTCAGATTCCATTGACGATTTGGCAAGTTTTCCTTTTCCTGAAATTGAACTTGAATATGAACATGATCCTGAACTTTCACTTGATGATTCAATTTCCTTCCTGATTCAATTATGACTCCGGTGTCTTCACATGATTTCACTTCATTTCCTGAGTCAGTATTGGATCCAGTGCCAGTCCATTTTGAAATTGAATCACCAATCATTTATGATGATCATGTTGAACTTGACCAATTCCATACTTTTGAAAGTCCCATTGATAAATTGGCAAGTTCACATTTTTGTGGAATTGAACCCCATGAGGAATATGATCTTGAACCCCAACCTAGTGATTCGATCCTTCTTTCTGATTCAATAATGACTCCGGTATCTTTACCTGATTTCAATCTTTTCCTGGAGTCGACATTGGATCCTTTCCCAATTCACAATGAAGTTGAATCACCCATCTTTAAGGATCATGTTGAACTTGACCAATTATACCTTTTTGAAGATCCTATTGATAAATTGGCAAGTTCTCATTTTTGTGGAATTGAACTCAATGTGGAATGTGACTTTGACCCTCAAGTTTGTGATTTTAGTTCAAATACCTGAATCATTGTTAACTCCTGTTTTGTTACCCAATTTGAGTAACATTTTAGAGTCAGTTTTGATTCCCAACCCTCCTGAACTTGAATCACTAATCTTAGATAGTCACATTCCATTTGGGGGAAATGATTGTGGATTTGAGTTTCCATTTCTTGACTTGGACCCAATTTCAGAATTCACTTTGACTCCTGAACCTTTACTTGATTTCAGTCACCTTCCTGAGTCAGTTCTTCTCGAGTCCAAGTCAACTGTTCTGTCATTTCATACATCATTCTGGGACAAGGGCTTTGATAAATTTAACTCAGAAATTTTTTTGAAAAAATGGAAATTAGATGGGGTCATGTACTTAATAAAAATCTTTCAAGGATTTATCTTTTTAGTGGGTCATATTCCTGATATTTTGGGTGGGTTCTGCAAAACCCAACGTAATAATGATTGGGCCATGTTTCGTGGACCAATCAGACCACCACCGGAACCACCTTAAGGTAATTTTTTCCTTCCCTCTTCATTTTTGTTTCATGCATACATATATCATGATGCATTGAGGACAATGCATGAAATAAGTGTGGGGGAGGGTTTACTAACATAGAGTTTTTAGATTTTCTTTCTTTTACATTTCTTTTAGATTTTAGATTTTCTTTCTTTTACATTTCTTTTACAAAAATAATATAATAATAAAAATATAAAATATAATAAAAAAAAACTTTTTAAAATAAAGAGACAAAGTTTAGATCTATTTTTAAGAAAATTAAGATGTATCTTAGAAATTAAGAAAGCCTTAATTATGACATCTTAAATTTAGTTAAAATAATAGATCTTGTTTGAAAATTATAGGCTAAGTAAGTAAAATTGAGGAGATATTTTTATCTTGCATTTTTTGCCTTAGATAATATGCACTTTACACTTACACATTTCTTGGGATGGAGACAAAGACCAAAAATGCCATATAAATTAAAAAAAAAAAGAAAAAAAAAAGAAAAAATATATATAAAAAAAACATCACCTATTAAGCTGGAGAATTATGCCTCAAGAAGCATGATTATTCACGCCTAACGGTGGTAAAGGAAAAAATAATCCCCCTTAGTTATGTGGCCTTTTTTACTCGAGACCTTAAACCCGAGGGATGTTTTCTCATCTGGTGCCCTAAGACCGTCTGGTTTGGGAGTCATCGGTTAAAGGCTCGCTACAAGGGTAAACTAGAAAAGCCTAGACTAAGGGAAGAAAAATAAAAGAAAATATATATATATATATATAAATAAATGGCTTGATGGTTGGAGTTGAAATCCCAGAAATCTTCACGAGCACGGTGTGCATATTATTTAGGTTTTATGAAAGATAAAGTATTCAATCCAATTTTGAATTCCTACCTAATTGAAGACAAGATCTTGCATGGAGACTAAGTTTAAGGAAGAATGATTATAGGTGGACTTATGACCTAGGATCACTTATATTTTTGCAAAAATAGTTCGTAAACATGTCTCTTGTTCAAAATGCGTTTTCAAAAACACTAACATTTGTCTTCTTTCTTTATGGATTTTGTGGGTGTAATCCGCTGAAAATCCTCAGGAGACAACACTCCTCCTCTAGGGTAACCTAGAGGTTTAACGGCTTGTTGCACACGCTCAGTGCAATCGCGTCACCTGCGAAAGTGGTGTAATAAAATTGGTAGTATAGTTTTTCTTTTCTTTGTTTTGCTCGGGACGAGCAAAAGAATAAGTGTGGGGGTGTGATTGTGATCCAATATTGCATATTTTACCTCATTATTCCCATGCATTTTTTAATAAATATATGATTTTACTCATCTTTATATATTTGCAGGTACACACTCTAATGGAGAGATAATCCAATAATCACTTTAATTAGCAATAATTAAAGAGATTAAATCCAAGATTAAGATAAAGCCCAAATTTGAATCCAAGATCCAGAGAGATCCGCACAACAACTCCAGATTCCAGAAGGCCACGTGGCTAACCACCTAACAACCAGATCCCAACAGAAAATCTGGGCTCAACGGCCCAGATTCTGCCGCCAGATCTGGGATCTTGCCGCGCCCTGGCGGCAGTTACAGGGTCGTTTAGATCCGGATTTTGCGCCAACAAACTAGCTTCTGGATCCTTCACCTGGGGCCTATAAATACTTCACCTGGACCTGCGAGCAAAGAATGAATGGAGAAGAGAGGAGAAGTTAGTAGTATGTTGTAATTTTCATAGGTTTTTCTCTAGGTTTAGTTCTTTAGATCCCTCTTTTCTTCCCTAGATACTTTGTAAAAGAGAGAGATTGTGAGAGAGAGAGCTTGTGTAATCAAGGTGTGACAACTTGAAGCAACAAGGATTCATCCATTCTCCTTCCTCTACTTGAGCTTGGTTCTAGTTTACTTGCTTTCTTTACTTGCTTTCTTTACTTGCTTGCTTTAATTCCTTGCAATTTTATTCATGCTTTGTTTTACTTTTCTCATGGCTTGTAGCTAATTCTTCTCCATGTACTAGCTAACCACTAGCCTTGCCATCTTCACTAACTCATGGGTGATTGCTTTATTTCATCTTGCAAGTTGGATGGTCTTCTCTTCTCCGATGGGTTAAACCACCCTTCATCTACATGAGAAAGTAATTAGATCAACACGCAAGACGAAACCTACGCCAATGGAGTGACAACATGAGGCACGCTTTCACTATCACGGAGTTTAGTAAGTATTGGTGAGGTAGTAAGGTAAGCTAGTCATGGTTTGTTTTCTTCCATTTCATTTCTTTTAGTGTGAATACCAAATCCTCTTCTTGATTTCTTTTCTGACTTTTCACCATGAACATATCCATCTTTCTTTAGTTTCTTTTTCATTTGATTCATTATTTTTATTAGCATAGAAGAATTCTCGTTTAACAACTTCACTACCACTCGTCAAAGCTTCCATCGCGAGCTCTCCTGAGAATCGACTCGGTATAGCCTTATGCTATAACGGAGATAAGAAAGGGTACATCAAATACATTTGCTTAATAATACAACACCTTTCTCATCTAATCACCAAGAATAGAGAGAAAACTGGATTTTGTATCAGGCCTAACACATATACATATATATGAGGGATTTTTCTTAGACTTTAGTTTGTTTGTTCACATATATATATATAATAAATATATATATATATATTATATATATATATATTTATAGATTATATATTTACATTCTCTTAGCTTCATTAGGCTTTCTAATTACCCATGTAGCGATCCTTTTACCGATGATCCCAGACCAGATGGCGTTAGGACACCAGATGAAGATACATCCTTAAGGTTCAAGGTCTCGAGTAAACTAGGCCACGAATGCTAAGGACTCAACCACTTTTAGGCGTGACCGGTTATGGTTCTTAAGGCACAACTAACCAGCTTAATTAGTGATCAAGTTTTATTTATGAATATTTTTTTATTTTTATTTTTATATTTATGTAAACAAAGTCATAAGTCTTTGATTAATCCCTCCAATGTAAATGTATATAGTGTTTAGAAAAAAATTCAAAATCTAGCTATCTTTTCTATTCTTT
>JAVJIF010022321.1:0-60749 GCA_038442645.1 Agave tequilana
TGCCGTCGAAGATCGCCAAGGAAGTCGACGATGAAAGGCAAAGGGACAGTGGCAGGAAATAGCAGCAGCAGCAGAAGACAGGCGGGTCGGTTGACCGGGCCGGTCGACCGACGTGCACAACATGCATAGGGTTTGGGCGGTCGACCTGCCCGGTCGACCGAAAGACCCTGACTGTAATGAGCCAAACTCTCGGTTAAATTCGGTCGGCCGACCGGGTCGACCGGAGAGGAGGTCGGTCAACCGTACCGGTCGACCGACAGTCGGGTTTGGGTGAAATCTGCTGATCCGCTGATGTGAGGTATTTAAGCCTAATGTTGATTCTAGGGTTTATCTCTGCGAAATTGTATTAGCTGTGAGTTCTCTTGCATTCAAAGAGACGAAGAGCTATTGTAATCATCTTCCAAAATAAATTCTCTCCATTGATTGCCCCGAGGACGTAGGCATTGAGGCCGAACCTCGTTAAATCTTGTCTTTGTGATTTGTGCGTTCTTCGTGTGACTGTTGGGTTGTTCTTTGTGCTGGAGATCTTGGGATTCTCTATTGTTTGGTTGTTGTGATTGGATAGCGCGCACAACAAGTGGTATCGGAGCATCTAGGTTGCTCTTGGGATTTTTTGAGGATTCGGAGGGCTCGAGATCGGATCCGGTGGAGATCGTGTGTCGATCTCAGATCTGAGGTATTGGGTGTTCGAGGAGATCATGTGTCAATCTCAGAAGGACTCAAGGAAGGCTCGTTGAATCCGTGGTGGAGTAGATCTGGTGAGAAACTCGATCTAGGGTTTCAAGGGACAGGTAAAAATCCTATTTTTATCTGAGTAGAGATCTATTTCAAGTTAGTTGATCTTCCGCATAGATAGAGGATCAGGGAAAATCTCAATGGCAGAAGAAACTGCATCTGTTAAGACAATGAACAATCACCCAAGGATTGAAGTTGTTAAGTTTAATGGGACTAACAATTTTGGTATGTGGAGATGCGAGGTTATGGATGCGCTGAATGCATCAAACCTCGAAGACACTCTCCTATTGGCAAAGAAGAAGAACACTACCACTGATGAAGAGTGGGCGAAGATGAACAGGCCGGCATGTGGCTTGATATGTTCATGCTTGTCACAAGACATAAAATACCTTATGCAACATGAGACGTCAGCGAAGAAACTGTGGGAAACCCTTGAAAAGAAGTACCTGACGAAGAGTGTAGAGTCCAGGTTGCAGCTTAAGAGTAAGCTGTATCAGTTTCGGATGAAGAAGGGGAGCACAGTAAATGAGCACATCAACTGATATACGAAGCTTTTTACAGATCTGCTAAATGTGGATGTCACGGTAGATGAGGAAGATAAGGCGGTCATCTTTCTGAATTCACTTCCTACAGAGGAGTACGAGACATTCACACTGACCTTCATTAATGGAAGGCAGAGCTTGGATTATGATGAGGTGTCTTCTGCATTGATGAGTTATGACATAAGGAAGAATGAGAGGCATCCTTCTCAGTCAGGGTCATCGGCGGAGGCATTGGAAGTAAGAGGCAAAGGTTCATCAAGGAAGGGAAAGGAGATTAGAGGAAGATTGAAATCCAGGCTGGGATTCAGGGATCTAAAGAGAAATCAGTGCGCCTTCTGCAAAGAGTTTGGGCACTGGAAGGTAGACTGTCCAAAGTTCAAGGGAAAGAAGAAAGAATCAAAATCTGAAGCAAATCTCGCAAAAGTGGTAAAAACTGCAAGCAGCAAATCACAGGCAGATGGATCAGATTCGGATTCTTCAGTGTTCTCGTTTTCAGTTACCACTCCCGTCATTGGCTACTCGGGTGAGAACGAGTGGATCTTGGACACAGGTGCAACATATCATGTATGCCCTAATCGAGACTGGTTTACCAGTTTTGAGAAGTTGGAGGGGTGTTCGGTCGTCATGGGCGATGATCATCCGTGCATCATGGAGGGTGTTGGCACTATTCCAATCAGGATGTTTGATGGGATGGTGAGAGAGCTGAAAGAAGTGAGATATGTACCTCAGCTGAAGAGGAACTTGATCTCTGTAGGAGCTTTGGAATCATTGGGTCTCGGAGTGTCTATTAAGGAAGGAGTTCTTAAAATGACAAAGGGCTCGATGGTGGTGTTGAAGGCCGATCGCCGGAACAACTTGTATTACTTGAAGGGTAGTACAGTGACAGGGCAGGTGGCAGCTTCTACCAGTCAGAAGGAAGATTTAACCGGCTGTGGCACATGAGGCTGGGACATGCAGGGGAGAAATCAATGCAAACTCTTGTGAAGAAAGGGTTGCTGAAGGGTGCTGAGACTGCAAGTTGGATCTATGTGAACATTGCATCATCGGCAAGAAGACCAAGGTGAAGTTTGGCACAGCTTCACACTGCACGGAGGGTATTCTTGACTATGTTCACACGGATGTATGGGGACCTACCAAGACTGCATCGATTGGAGGTAACCACTATTTTGTGTCGTTCATAGATGACTATTCTAGGCGCTGTTGGGTGTACACTATGCGACACAAGAATGAAGTCCTAGAACTGTTTGTGAAGTGGAAGGCTAATCTGGAGAGAAGCACGGGAAGGAAGGTCAAGGTTCTCCGTTCTGACAATGGAGGAGAGTACAAATCTGATCCTTTCCTACAGCTATGCCTTGATGAGGGCATAGAGAGACACTTCACAGTACGAGAGACTCCGCAACAAAATGGGATGGCTGAGAGGATGAACCGGACTTTGCTAGAGAAGGTTCGGTGTATGTTATCCAATGCAGGACTGCCAAAGAAGTTTTGGGCTGAAGCTTTGGGGTATGCATGCCATCTTGTGAACAGGTTACCGTCGTCTGCAATAGGGGGGAAGACTCCTCTTGAAGCTTGGTCAGGAAGAACTGCTGAGGACTATGATTTGCTACGGGTTTTCAGATGTCTAGCCTACTACCATATCAAAGAAGACAAATTGGACCCAAGGGCAAGAAAGGGTGTTCGTTGGCTTCAAGCGAGGAACCAAGGGGTTCAAGATTTGGGACCAAAAGGACAACAAGTTCATAATCAGCAGGGATGTCACATTTGATGAGGCTTCTTTGATGAAGCCTACGGTCTCTAAGCAGGTGGAGACCAGCAAGACCAAGGAGCTATTGCAGCAGGTGGAGAGTGATGCAGATCCACCATCTCTAGAGGATTCAGTATCAGTTCGGATCATTCCTGAGGTGACACAGGGTGGTGATCAAGTAGCTGAGGAAAATGCTGAAAATGTTGAAGAGGATCAGGAGCAGGTCATGGGTACTGTTCCAGATTCTATTGCAGTTGGAAGATCACGGAGGAACACTTGGAGACCGGGTTGGCTCACACTGATATGGTCGTCGCGTATGCACTTCCAGTTGTTGAAGAGGCTATTCCATCTACCTTCAGGGAAGCTGAGATCAGTACAGAAGCTAGGATGTGGAAAGAGGCCATGGATGAAGAGATGAAATCTCTCTACAAGAACAACACATGGGAACTTACTAAGTTGCCCAAGGGGAAGAAGGCCATAGGGTGCAAGTGGGTATTTGCTAAGAAGCAAGGATCTCTCCAAGAAGATGCAGTGCGCTACAAGGCAAGGCTGGTGGCTAAAGGCTACGCTCAGAGAGAAGGAATCGACTATAACGAGGTGTTCTCCCCGGTAGTTAAACACTCGTCTATTCGGATTCTATTGGCTTTGGTGGCGCAGAATGAGTTGGAACTTGACCAATTGATGTGAAGACCGCCTTTCTCCACGGCGATCTTGAGGAGGAGATCTATATGACACAGCCCACAGGTTACAAAGCTGCAGGGAAGGAAGAGTTAGTATGTAAGCTAAAGAAATCGATGTACGGTTTGAAGCAGTCTCCTAGACAGTGGTACAAGCGATTTGATAGCTTCATCAGGAAGAAGAAGTACACACGTAGCCATTTTGACCCATGTGTGTACTACAACAAGTTACCATCAGGTGAATATATCTATCTACTTTTATGTAGATGATATGTTGATTGCTTCTAGGTCGAGATCTGCTATTGACTCTCTGAAGAAGATGTTATCGTCAGAGTTTGAGATGAAGGACCTGGGGGAAGCAAGGAAAGTATTAGGCATGGAGATCACTAGAGACAGGAAAGCTGGCATGATAAGTTTGACACAGAAGGGCTATTTGGAGAAGGTACTGCAGAGGTTTAATATCAGCAAGGATACTAAGTCTGTTAGTACACCTATGGCGCCGCACTTCAAATTGTCAGCAAAGATGTCTCTAAGGAATGTTCAAGAGCGTGAGTATATGTCTCATGTTCCATATGCCAATGCTGTGGGTAGCTTGATGTATGCTATGGTGTGTACGAGGCCAGATCTATCACAGGCAGTCTCCATGGTGAGTCGATACATGCATGATCCTGGACAGGGTCATTGGGAAGCTGTGAAATGGATTCTGAGGTACATCAAGGGAACTGTTGATGTAGGCCTAGTATTCGAGAAGGACAACACCGGAAAGCAGGAGTGCATAGGGTATGTGGACTCAGACTATGCAGGTGACCTTGACAAACGCCGGTCGACGACGGGATATGTCTTCACATTCTCACAGGCACCGGTGAGTTGGCGCTCCACACTTCAGTCTACCGTCGCGTTGTCGACCACAGAGGCTGAATATATGGCTATGACAGAGGCCATGAAGGAGGCAATCTGGCTTCAGGGGTTGCTTGATGACTTGGGCGTGGAACAGGATATATTGAAGATAAACTGTGACAGCATGAGTGCCATCTACTTGGCAAGGAACCAGGTCTATCATGCAAGGACGAAGCATATTGATGTCAGGTATCACTTTGTTTGGGAGATTCTAGAGGAATGTGACATTGACTTGTTGAAGATTCACACTTCGGAGAATCCGGCCGATATGCTAACAAAGGTGGTGTCGGGGGTGAAGTTTGCACACTGCAAAGACTTGCTCCATGTCCTTCAGGTGAATTGAGCTTGCTGAAGCTCATTTGGATGAACTATGGACGGCTTGATCCCTTGGGCAGGGGTACGTAGGCAACCATGTTGGTGCAGCCGCTATCGAGTCGGAATTCGGCTCAGATTTGGAAATCTTCACCGAGGTGGAGAATTGTTGGAGGAGAGAGGATATTAAAGGAGGTGATGCCATGCCAAGTGCTGTAGAAGATTGCCAAGTGCCGTCGAAGATCGCCAAGGAAGTCGACGATGAAAGACAAGGGACAACGGCAGGAAATAGCAGCAACAGCAGAAGACAGGCAGGTCGGTCGACCGGGCCGGTCGACCGACGTGCACAGCATGCACAGGGTTTGGGCGGTCGACCTGCCCAGTCGACCGAAAGACCCTGACTGTAATGAGCCAAACTCTCGGTTAAATTCGGTCGGCCGACCGGGTCGACAGGAGAGGAGGTCGGTCGACCGTCCCGGTCGACCGACAGTCGGGTTTGGGTGAAATCTGCTGATCCGCTGATGTGAGGTATTTAAGCCTAATGTTGATTCTAGGGTTTATCTCTGCGAAATTGTATTAGCTGTGAGTTCTCTTGCATTCAAAGAGACGAAGAGCTATTGTAATCATCTTCCTAAATAAATTCTCTCCATTGATTGCCCCGAGGACGTAGGCATTGAGGCCGAACCTCGTTAAATCTTGTCTTTGTGATTTGTGCGTTCTTCATATGACTGTTGGGTTGTTCTTTGTGCTGGAGATCTTGGGATTCTCTATTGTTTGGTTGTTGTGATTGGATAGCGCGCACAACAATATGAACAACAATAAGTAGGGTATAATGAGTCTAAAAAGTACAGATGGCGATATTGAATCAAGATTATAGGTGCATGTAGCATGATTATGAGGGAGTAAATATGTCCAGGTATCAAGATTCCCATGATTAACAACAAGCAGGCAATACAGTTTATAAGTAAGCCTGAATAGATATGATATACCAAGTCAATGTTGTTTAAAGTGCATGTGATGTTCCCTCGAAAGAGTAGAATTGATGAAGCCCTTGATAGATGGGCCATACACGTCGGACATCAACAAAATTAAGATTAATAGATAGTACTTTACAAACTATGAATGGAGTGATAAATTCCAAATGCTAGGTTTTGAGAATACTACTTCAATATATAAATTCATAAAGATATACATAGAAGAACCATTTTCAACACAAATTCAACTGTACTTCAAGATTTAATAGTTTGAGAAAAATCCTAAAATTATAGAATTTTAAAGTTTAAGGAAAAAAAAACTATCTGCAAAAATCTCTTTGTAAGTTATCAAATTTTTAAAAGCTAAAATTTTATATATAGAAGCATATTTTAATTTTGATAAAACTGACTTTATTGTTAAACTTGACAAACATAATTCCACATGAATGAAAAGAGTTCTCTGGCTCACACAGAGCCCACACCGACATATACTTGCACACTAGCACCCTTTCTAGAAGCCAAACATAACAACAAAAGCAAATACAAACGAACCATGCAACAAGAGTAAACCATAGCAAGCAAACATAAGCAAGCAGATCAATCAAATGCCATGATCAATTGATCACGGGCACTGGAAGCCCCGGGGGTTCTCCTGCCACAGTAATTGAGGACGAGGCTGAGGTCGACGGGGATGTTGAGGTTGATGCCAAGGAGGTTGAGCCTGATTGCGGTACAGAGGCAAACCGCCGCCTCAAGGTCAACAAGATTGCCAAGAAGAGAACAGCATGGGGTCCTAGGTGGATTGCCGATGGTCACATTGAGAAGGCTGCCCAGCACATCGGCGCATACACCAAGCTTGAGTGCATCCATCGGGCACCTGCCTCGGCTCCTCCCGACGTGCCTCCTCCTCCTCCTCCGCCCCCTCCCCCTCCCCCTCCTCCTCCTCCTGACGGGCCTCCTCCTCTGCCTCGGCCTCCTCCCGACGGGCCTCCTCCTCCTCCTCCTCCTCCCCCTCCCGACGGGCCTCCTCCTCTGCCTCGGCCTCCTCCCGACGGGCCTCCTCCCCTCCCGACGGGCTGGGGCCTGGGTTGGTGGAGTCCAGGAGGCAACAAGGTTGAAGAAGAGGATGTTTAGGGTTAGGAAGAGCACAATCGAGGTTTTTGAAGCCATCGACTACAGGTCTTGTATGGTAGAACACTACTAGTAGTCGTAGTTGTTGTGTACTGAGAGGGAAGAGGTGGTGGGTATTTATAGATTGAGGGTGGTGGTTTGGCGAAATAATTATGTAGGGAAAATTTATTCTATGCCCTCATTTTGACTTGATTTTCTACTAGACCTCTCTCTAGGTGCGGTCAAGCCGCTCTTGGAGGGCTAGATCAGATCTTTCAGGAGGCAGGCCATATAAATAAGAGCTATAAAGGATTGTTTCAAAAAACCAAATGCAAATAGAGGGGCTAAACCGAAATTGTCTAATTATTATATACTCTATAAATACACCCACACTACTGTCCATCAGATTACTTGTCAGCTCGATGCATGGTTTGATTGAGAACTAGGGTACACCTAGAGAGATGTTTTGTATATTTTTATTTACTCTGCATAGATTTGGGTATACAGACGTTCCAACCATTTTAGTGGAGGGACACACCAATTTTTTACACCCATTGGTATGTAAGGGCTTTAATGCAAACACTTTTGAGGGTTTGTTCCTGCGCATTTATCTTTGGAAGATCAAGTAGAGAGCCCTTTGCTATTAAGTTTTTCTTTTTCGTTAGTTGTCCCCCTAAGAAAAATATTTTGATTTATGGCATGCAATCAAGGATACGTGGGATTTTTATGTTGAGTACACATACAACATGTTTTCCTATATTTTTCTTTTCTTTTCTTTTAGGTAAACATGATTTCTTTGCCTTTTTTCTCAATTCAGATAGGAAAAAAAATAGACCTACATGGGCAAAAATGAAATGGTTCCCCTGGATGAATTGTAACTGTAATCAACTTCTCAAGGAAACTCGGTGTGAGAGTTTGCCTGTGACAAGAGGCCACAAATTCAAAGCCTATGCTTAAAAAGTAGTCTTTTTCCCCGATAAAAAAAGGAACGATTACTATCATAAGATAACTATGATAACAGTTATTTTGCTGTATCAGAAAAACGCTTCTGAATAAAAGAAAATGGTAATTGCTGGCTTAACTGAGAGAGACTAAAACTGAATTAGAAAGAAAAAGAATTTATGTTGATGATTCTTAAGACTTTTGTATGAACTTTTAAGATAATTATGACTGGGTTGATGAACTTATAATATTTGATGGATTGACTAATAAAGGATCATGTTACTGTGATACGAGGCATGAACATAGTGTAAGGTAAGTTGAGTGTTTAAATATGTCTAGATTCTTCCTATGTTCATGCTAGTACTAGAAAAGCACATGTGATGCATGCAAATTAGAGGAGGACATATCTTTCACCCACTTCACTTTCTAGGTCACTCTATATAGATATAGATTACAAAATGCTATAGTTCACACGCAACGCAACTGAAACATGAGAAGTATTTCTCATTCTGTGTCATCAATTATTCAGGATGTAAGCTAAAATAACAAAAAAAATTCAGGATATATTTCCAATTTCTCCCGATGTCTCTGAAGAGTAAAAACTGTTGTTATATTTGAGGTAAAACCGTAGACAAGACATATATCATGGTTGTTGTCCTTCCTAAAAGATATGAACCATGCAAAAGATCCAAAGTCGCGCGGAGGATACATGGATTTATTTATATTTAACTTGTATTGCAAGTTTGAATTTGAACTGCGAGCAACATTATATTTTCTTAACTCGATGGAACCCTTTATTGTGATTACAATACCATCTTAATGTCTTTGTCACTGCACTAAACTTCAAAGTTATTATTTTTTCCATATTAATCGGCCATAAACTGAGGTGCAACTTTGAAAAATTTTCACGGAAACCATGGGATTAGATTCTCATAGAATCATGCATATACCAGAATAATCCCTTCATTTGATAGACAAATGCAACTTGAAAGTTGCATCTGGATCAAGCTAAGCTTATCAACCAAACCAATAATTGATAATTATACTATTCTTCACAAAAACAATTCGTAATCAATTAACAAAAGGACCTCTAATATGGCTTCTTATGGCCCCACAAATAAAATAAGAAATTACAGCTCACAACTTGGAAAATAAAAGAGAGCTTGCATGTATTTCTTTTAACAAGGACAACTCAACAACTAATGGGTGGATGTGTCACGAGAGTCCCTAGTTGCTTATTATTTTGGGCATCATGTGATGCTGTGTCTTTGCTAAGGAGGAAAGCTCCAGTCTAATGATACCAATGTCAACAATTCTGTTATCATTATTCTTAGTTTCACACTTCAAGTTGTTACAATTATCATTGTCTTAATGTGTTGCTTCTCGTGGCACCCTTATTTATTATAGTTCATATTCTGTTAATTGGAACTACAATCAAATTGGTTGTAATTCTAACTACGAGAAAAAAAGCATAAAATGTAGATCTAATTATTGCAATTAAACTACATGTAGCTATAACTACATCAAAACAAAACAAACAATTTAGTTGTTATGTTTTGTAGTTACGGCTTCTCTTATTTGTAAGACCCCTCTCCCTAAAATTAAATCTTTTGTTTTTGCATAAATATCAAATAATACTTGTACTGTCCTCATCTCCAAGGTAATCATTACCTGTTGAGATACTAGTTCATTTTTTGTGTGTGTGTGTTTGGCAAAAGTCAATAGGGTTTTTTTCCTTCCTGGTATAAAATCTTGTTTTGAGTAATCTCATTGTCTCAAGACAATTATAATTATGCATTCATAACGACAACAACGAAAGTCACATGAGTCTTGGCTCAGCGGGATAGTGTGGGGTTGTATTACAAGAGATCCTAAAGTTCAGGTTTAAGGGAAGGTGAAGTTCTCCAAAAAGAAGAAGAAGAAGAAATTAATCACTATTGGTCCATGAACCGAGATACTCTTGTTTCTAACCCTTTTTATTCAGCCCAAAGATGTTTAATTTATACCCATGAACAAATCAAACAAGTTGAGCCAGGGATTTATGGTTACATTGGACCAAAATTATATGTACACGATTTTATTAAGCATAACTATAACTATTTTCTTTTCCCTATAAATATTTTCAGACAATTTATTCAAGAAAATAATATATTTATCAAAAATATGTTAATCATTATAAACAATTCAATTACATGTAGTCTTGTGGACGTAAAGACGTAATTGGATATTGGCCCCTTTGAATTTGTGCTGAATAAAATAGCCCATTGATGTGGCCGACATATCGACCCGACAACGACCATGCAATTCAAATAAGTTTGATTTTCAATGAGAATTCATACGTCAAAGATACGTATGCCAGTCCAATAAGCAAAACTACAACATTTTTTTTCTCTATAAATATCTTTAAAAAAGGTTCTTAAAAGAAAATTAAGATGTTGATTATGGATCTTTTTTCATTAATCATTAAAAAAGTTTCAAACTATAGATCTTTCTTCATTAATCATTAAAAAAGAGAAAAAAATTGTGATTCTTCATTAATCATTAATCATTAATTTTGTGATTCTGTCATATTTAGTTATCTGAAAGAAGAAGAGAGAAGAATAGACAGATACCGCGAAGATAAAAGTTTTCTCCCCAAATTTGTTATCTTGCTTTTGATGAGTAAATATTGACAATTTCAACGTCCGCGCCGTGCCTCCACCCGCCGGAGCACCAGCAAGCAACAGCAGGGCAGCTAGACAGTTCTGTACCTAGCCCAGTCCCCGACTGCACCAGGGACTGGAGGCCTCAAGTCCAGTGTCTCAGGGCTTGCATCCGATCAGCTCGACGAGGGAAATCAATCAGAGCATCATGGGCGGCTCAATTTCTAGGAAGACCTTAGGCGAAAATTTCGAATGAGCCCTTTTAAAATATACTTTAAAAAAGTAATTAATATTAACTAATATTTTATTTAATCAATATTTATTAAAAAATAATTCTTCTAACTTTTTAAGATGCAAAATTTTTAATCAAGTTTTTATATTCAAGTTTTGCTAACGTATCATTTTCTATAGAGCAGTTGCAGGTCCTGCCGTCAGTCTGAGTTCTGGGCGACGGAGGTGACGAAGAGCGAGGCTGCACACACAGAGAAAGAGTTTTAATTTTGAAAAATTCTCTAATTATAATTAAATAGTTTGAGAGCGTGGAAAAGACAGCTAAGGAAGTGGAAGAGATTCCTCTTTAATTATAATTAAATAGTTATAGAGATGAGGATATTAGCTTGAGAAAGTGAAAGAAACTCATGCTTTTCTTGTTAATATAAAAAATTAAGAGGGAAAAAAAATCAAAAAAATGTGAATGACAAAATTCGAACTAGCGCAGGCAAAGCCCCACACAATTTCTAATCATGTCTAATAACCACTCCGGCATGCCCAGTTGAACAAGCAAAAACATTTTCTATATTTTATATTTACTATTTTAGTTAAATACTAATTTATATTATAATTTTGGAGGCCCCATTATATTTGGGGGCCCTAGGTGACTGCCTCATTCGCTTAGAGGTCGAGCCGCCCCTGCAGAGCATGATGGAGATTCTTCAGCTGGTTCTTCTTCTTTATCAGCCTCGGGTCGCTGCTGGCAGTCACGGTGCTGGTCTATGTGCAGGACAACATCAGGCGGCAATGAGGGTTCGGCGTGTGCGCAGCAACCATACTGGTGGGCATAGGAGTGTTCTCGGCCGGGAAGAGGAGGTGCAGGTTCAAGAAGCTGGCAGGAGCCCGTTAACGCAGATTGCGGCTGTGGTGGTCGCGGCATGGAGCGAGAGAGGAGTGGAGGTGCCGGACGATCCGTCAATGTTGTACAATGTCGATGAGGCCGGAGATTTGGTCAAGGACGAGGGGAAGCAGAGACTGCCTCACACAAAGCAACTCAGGTAAGCAATTCACGTAAGCGTACATTTGAGAAGCATGTACACGGACATACTGATAACACACAACATATGGTAGAAAACAATCGAATGCTATGCGTGTCAGGCACAATACATAACTTCTAACGAAAATTTCTTGTTTTCTGAATCTATAATGACGTGGAAAAAAAGTATTTATACAATCTGTGACCTCTTTCATTGCAAATGAGTAGCAGATTCCTGGATCACGCTGCCATCCGACTCGATCCCACTGAGAACGACGTTGAGGAAGTAAAGATCGTTATCTGAATGATCCCATTTGGGCGACGACGATCATGATCTGGAGCCGTCTACGCACAAATGACCACCTTCTCCGTCCCAGGTGACCACCATGGACCGCCATATCGGCCTCTCGTTCCAAATCCCCTCGGGCTCCCTGACCGATTTCTTCGTCGGCTCAATCCTGCTCACCGTCTACGACCACATTGCCGTTCCCCTCTCCTGCCGCCTGACCAACAACCCCCACGGCATCGTGCCCCTCCAACGTGTTTGCGTTGGCGTTGGGCTAGCCCTGGCGGTCCTCACCATGGCTGCAGCCGCGCTGATCAAAATCAAGCGTCTACACGATGCAGTTCAATCAAAAACTACACACTCTGTTTTTTGGCTAGTACCGCAGTTTTCTCTAGTAGTGGCTGGAGAGGCATTCACCTATATCGGGCAATTGGACAATTGGACTTCTTCTTAAGAGAATGTCCGAAGGGAATGAAGAGCACAGGCTTGTTCTTGAGCACATTGTCGTTGGGATACTCTCGTAGCTCGGCCCGGTGACAGTTGTGCATCAGGTGACGGGATAGCATGGGCATGGGGCTTGGTGTTGAAATCCCTCGCGTGCAGAGGAGAGAGGCACCAGAGAATAGTCGCAAACGTAAGAACAAATTAAAAAAACGGAAAGCTAGAACGCACAATTTAACAATGTTCGACAATTTGCTTACGTCCTCGGGGTAAAAAGGGGGAGAGAGAACTTTTTCAATCAGGAGTTATGGAATACAATAATTAGGGCAATTCTCTTCTTTATACAGGCAGAGAATTCATGAGTTTAAGTAAACCAAAATATTCAAATTCGGATCAGAAACGAATTTGGAATCAACTTAGAAAACTGTCAGCCGACCGGTCGACCGGATCCTTCAACGGTCTACCAGGTCGGCCGACCGATTTTTGCAGTAACTCCTGACAGTCTTAGTCGGTCGACCGATGCTTCTACTTCCGCTGCCTTCTTCTGTGCGGTCGACCAATTTCATGTGCATGTTTCATGTATGACCGGTCGATCGGTACTCTGTCTTCAGCTGGGAACAAAACTACTTCTTCTTCTTTGAACTCCGATCTCTACACTCTCATTTTCAATGAGTTAAAAAATTCTACCATCAAAATTTTATACTCTCTCTCCACACCTAGCTCGCCGATGATCTGAACAAGGGGCGGCTGTACAACTTGTACTGGCTGCTCGCCGCGCTGTGTCTGGTGAACTTTGTGGTGTATTTGGTTGCGGTGAAGTGGCATACATGGTGGAATTGAAGGAAGCAGAGGCATGTTATAATGCGTGAAGAGCTCTTCTTTGCTGTGATGGCACTTTTGCAAAGTTTGCATTGTGTTCTCTGTACATATGTATTGTGTTGTTTGATGATGAAAGTTGAGATTGTATCTCATTTCTTCTTGTGTAGGCAGCTAGGGTTTCAAAATGAATCATGATTCGATTTATTCATCTATGTATAAATATATATATGATTTTGATTAATCGGCAAACTGGTCTATTGATTTTCAACAGTAAAAAATAAAAATATGAGATTAAATTACGAGAGGTCTCAAACACAAAACAAGACTACACCATTTCGGGTAGCAAGGGTGAAAGGGTTGTCAATTATATCACAAAATCCGATAATTTAGTCTGGTAATTAGACATTCACAACTTTCAAAATTGAACACCAAAGACTTTATTGGATTGGATTTTAGTATGACTATTATTGTACCCAAGAAAACACAATAAGAAATCCAAATGTACTTGTACACAAACATATAGAGTATAATAAAACCGAACATCTAATTGGAAGCTTTTGATAATTTTCGTATAATAAAACTGAACACGCATGACCAAAAATAACTTCCACTAAGACTTGTATAATCTACTTTGGAGCAGATCCGGGTCCAGATCCGACTTCCTTATTGGATTTGGGCATGGATATTACATGAATTCAATCCAAACCGACCCTCTTGCCAAAAAATAACTAAACCAATATAACCTTTTCTGACAACTTAATTAAAAGAGAATATTCAAAAAAAAAAAAAAAGACATTTAGGAGTAACTGAGTATGGCTTACTTTCCAAGTTCCTCCAATTATAAGGAAAGGTTGCGTCCTTTTCAAACAGTTATTACAAAATCAACCAGGAAACAACTTCTCAATAGGAAACGACTCCTCAACCCCTTATAAACCAACACAACAAACAACAAGAAGAACAAGAGAAGGAAGAAACTATAAGCAATGGCTTCTTCTTCTTCTTCAACCCCGATCATCCAGTCCTGCACAATAAACTCACAGAACTCGAAGCCCAAGTCGCCGCCGTGCTGCAGAACCCCTCAGACCTTCCCTTACGCGAACTGGTGGCCTACCAAATTCGCAAGAAAGTGGCACTTCATCAAGACCCTTCTTGCCGCAGAAACGGAACCAAGTGCCCACGACAAGCCTGAGCGTCTTGAAGAGATTGCAGCGAGGCTGTCCGCAGTCGAGAACAGCTTCACTGATTGGGCTTCTTCAGGATCAGATGTAACTATTGAATTGAACTTATGGTGGAGATTTTTCGCCGCGTGCAGTCTGACGGTCGATCTACACCACAAGCGAGATTAGAGAAGTGGAGAGTGTGTAAGTAAAAATAATGCAAAGCACACAAAGGAGAGACATACAAGATTTTTACGTGAAAAAACAAACCGGAAAAAAACCACAGGGAGGAGAAGAATGTACTATAATTTGCAGATTATAGAAATTACAAAAATTGAATGACAGAGTCTCAGTGCTGGGCTTAATTAAAAACAAAAGGATCAAAAAGTCTTCTTCTCATTAGAGAAGGTCTATTTATACTTGATCAAATCTGCGTGCGTGGGGGTGGATGGTACAGGCCCGATGCTCATAACTGCATGATCTGCACATGTAGATTTGTTATAACGGCCATGATTGTTGGCGCTAAACTGTTGGGATTGCATGTAGAGAAATCTGTTTCTATCCATAACTGCCCAGGTTGGAGGACGTTTCACGTTATGATCGTGAAGAATGATCAGGCTGTGTAACTGAAAACGAAGATTAAGGATGATCGATTGTCGTGATGTAACTGAAGGCGGGGATCAGGAGTGACCTATTGCTGAGGTTATCTTGTGCGGAGCTGAAATTTCCGAAAAGGAGAGAGCTCTGGGATGATTGGGAGTATTGGAACTGTCGTGATGGAAGCGTTCTCAGGGAGAAGAGAGGTATCTGGAATGACTCCTGGTTGCTGGAACCCGTGTCATTATCCTGTGATGGTCAAATTTTGACCCCTAAATATGCCCCCTGCTTTTCCGCTTGCCTAAGCCTGCAAAAGATAAGTCGGGAGAGTGAAGTTGGTGAGAGATTCCTAGGTGGCTTAGGCTTGACTTGATGCTTGTAGACAGGGAAATCTGGATCATAAATGCAAATCTTCTGGATTGATGTGGAGATTGCGCTGCTGGCTGACAGCTGGCGTGCCGGTTGATCTGACTTCTTGAAATTGATAGTCAGCGTCCCTTCAGATCCTGCCCTCTTTGGTTGACCGAAATTTTCAAGATATGAACCGACTCTTCGGGGATCGAGAATTTGAATTGGAGATGATTTAGTTCCTTCTCTATCTATAAATAGGCAAGATTCCTTCTGGTGGAAGTGGCCTCCCCTTTGATAAATCTGTTTCTGAATTCCTCCTTTGTTGTCTTGTCGAGTCGCCATGTATCGTTTTATCCTCTTCATCAGATGGAGAAAGAAAGGGTGGAGAGGATGGTAGTCGAGTCCCGATTATTTTAGAGTGTGGTTGGCGCTGTATGTTAGTTGTTGTGATGAGCCTATCATAATATATTAGCCGTTGTGACAGGCTCCACCGCCGGGGGCGGTTGCTTGGTGGCGCGCTTCGATTGGAGCCGATGATCTGATCCCAAGTTGCCCGTTTTTTAGGAGGTGAGGATCGTTCTAAAGAATCTGATCCTCCCTCCAGGGGTGGCCAAACCCGATTCGTCCCGTCAGGCCAACGAATCCGTGACGAGACGGGTTGGACCCGTTTCGTCACGGATTCGACGAGACGGGTTGAAAACCCGGGTAATGAATCGGGTCTCCTGACCCGATTCGTTACCGGATTCGCCGAGACGGGTTGGACCCGTCTCGGCAATTTTTAATTTTTTTTTAATTCAAAATTTCTTAAATTTTTAAATTTAAAGTTATAAAGAAATTAGGAAAAAAATAGTAAAAAAGAGGAAAAATTTAAAAAATGTCTAAAATTATAAAAAAAAATAGAATTGATATTCACTAATTACAAGTTTTTTTGTAAGGTAAATTATTTATTAATATGAAAAAATCATATACCAATCTGCTCATCACATATAATGTACATAAAACTCATCTCGTATAATATACATAAAAAAACTCTGGTGCTCATCTCATACAATGTACATAAAAAACTCTGGTGGTTCTCTACTCGTCATCATCGTCCTGTTCAAATTCTTCATCTAGAATAGCTTTTTCTTGTGTGCGTCTTTCTGCATCGAACCAGTCCTTTAAGCAAACAGCCATCTCTAAGTGTTTCGGCGTCAGCCTGCTTCTCCAGGGTGTCAAAACTCGACCACCTGCAGAAAATGTGCTCTCGGACGCTACTGTAGAGGCCGGAGGTGTCAGTATATCTCGGGCCATGGTAGAAAGAACAGGAAATTGTTTTCTGTGTTCTTTCCACCATGACAAAACATCAAATGATTCCCATGGTTCATCATCATTTTCATTTATTTCAGCAGGCATTGTGTTCAAATATAAATTAAGTTCATCAAATGAACCTGCCCCTGAAGAGTGTTTCTTTCTAGTATTAGAGGAAAGTAAACTTTTAAAATTAGATAATCTTTTACCTAGACTAGTAGAAGAAGTTTGTGATGGTGTAGGTGCCCTAAATTCAGAAGAAGAAGGGGAAAATAACTCATCTCTGTACAATGAGTATATTTCTTCTAAAAGAGATCTAATTTCTAAAAGTAATTTATCTATATCTTGTTCATAATTTAAACATAAAATAAAATTGGATAATAAAATTTTAAATTATCTATTTTAATTCTAGGATCCATAATTGCAGCTAAGTAAAATAAAAAAGGCATATTTTCAAAATATTTTCGAAATTTTTCTTCCATATCATGTATAGCCTCTTCAAGACTGCCATCATCTCTGTATGCAGCAAATACTTGAGCAATTTCATTAAGATTATAAAAAAATTAAGTTACATGTGGGATAATATGTATCAGAAAGTGCTTTTGTGGCAGTGTCAAATTTTTCTAGAAAAGTACAAAAATTTTCGTATAATTTCCACTCTTCATCGCTAATATAAAAAGATGAACATTCATTTATTGTAAAAAATTGAATTGCTTGTTTAAAAGGAAGGCAATCTTTAATCATATAGTAGCTTGAATTCCAACGAGTTTTCACATCTGCTTGGAGTAGTTTTTCCTTCTGTCCACATTGTCGGCAACTTTTAAAAGATTGTCTCCTAGGTCCATTGTGTTTATATGTAAAATAATTTCTTTAACTTTATAAATATATTTTTCTAAGATTTTTAGACCATCTTGTACACATAAATTCAATATCGGATCTAATACCGTTTAAAATCGGATCTAATACCGTTTTTAATTGTCTTATTGAAGCAGTATTTTCACTTGCATTATCAAAAGAAATAGAAAATATTTTATTTTCTATACCATAATTTCTACAAGTAAGAAAAATTGAATTTGCTACATTTGTAGCAGAATGTTTCTCAGAAAATTTAGAAAATGATAAAATACGTTTTTGTAAAATCCAGTTATCATCAATAAAGTGAGCAGTAACACATAAATAATGAATAAGATTAAGAACTTCCCATATATCGGAAGTTAATGAAATTTTTCTAGCATCACTAGTAAAAAGAGCCTTCAAAATATTTTTTCTATTTACAAATAAATCTTCAATTTCTCTAGTTATAGTTTGTCTGCTAATTCTCTTATAATCAGGAGTAAAAACAGATTTAAGATAATCAACTAATGCATCTGATTCAGTAAAAGAAAATGAAAGTTCTGCTCGAACAAAAAATTCAGCTAACTTATGTTTATTTACTTCAGGCTTATATCTCCAAGTGAAGAGTGTGCCTGAATCAGCTAATATTTGTGCTTGTTGTGGTGGTAAACCGTGAGTTTTAGCATGCTTTTTTTCATAGTGTTTATTAAGAACACCTGTACCGTATCCTTCTTTATGATCAAATAGTTGATGACAGTACTTACATTCTGCCTTTCTTCTACCTTCAACAACTTTTTCTACGAAATGGTTCCACACTAGAGAAGTTTTGGCTCTTACTTTAGTGGTTGCGCTTGTGCTTTTGCTAGTTGATTTTTATGTTTCTAAAACTATAGTATCATGTTGTGTTGGTTGTGTATCGTGTTGTTCTTGTGTTTCAGTAAAAAAAGGAGCCAGAGATTGTGCGTGCATTGGTGATGTTGACATTAAAAGTTGAGAATATGAGGAATATTGAGGAGGGAAGGAAATAGAATGCCGACCTGTACCACTATCACTGGCATATGCAGCATGTGTATATGGTGCAAAATCACTGTAGTCAATTGCATAGCTTGACGAACTGTGATAGGGAGCAAATGCGGATGTTGGGGAAGCATAGTTGTATGGTGGGTAAGTAGCATATGTTGACGATGAGCTACCGCCAACATCGATGTAAGGTGCAGCAGCTGAAAGATTGTGTGTTGATGAAGAGCTACCACCGGCTTCGGATGAGGTACCGCCAGTACTCCAGTTGGGCTCCATTAGACTAGACTGGAAGTTAGTAGAGATTTGTAATTGTAAGAGAATAAGAGTGATTTATAATAGAAGAGAGAGGGTTGAGGTGAAGTGAGATGAAAATGAATGAGAGTGGAGGGTATTTATAGAGGTTAGGGTTTTTTTTTTTTTTTTTAAGGGATACAATTGGCCAACGGCTCATTTTTGAGCCGTTGGGGGTGAAAAAAGAGGGTGCCACGTGGCACCCTCTTTTTCACCCCCAACGGCTCTTTTTTGAGCCGTTTAGGGTTTAAAAAAAATTAAAATCGAATCTAGGGGCCGCAGAGTAATTTTCCTCTCTAACGGTAATATAAAAATATTGGACTAAAAAAAAAAGAAGGGGGTCGGGGAAATTTTCCCCGACCCGATTCGTCCCGTGATTCGAATCCGATTCGTCCCGTTTAAACGGGACGGGTCAACCCGTTCTGACCCGCCCCTAAACGGGGCGGGTGCGGGTTGACCCGTAACCCGCACTGTGCGACTCCAACGAGTCACACAGTGCGGGGCGGGTCGACGCGGGTCGACCCGCCCCATTGGCCACCCCACCTCCCTCCATAGAGGGCGTACGAGGGAGGAAGAGAGGGAGCTCTCCAGTCGGGTGTACTGGCGAATTGTTTCTCATCTCGAAGTCTGGTCCTCTTCCTTAGAACACCAAAGTGGAGAAAAGTTGTCTTCTCCTTTTGGTGTGTTTGCCGGAATCCGTCTGGGCGGATGTCGTTGCCATGCTCCTGGATGGCTTCTTGGGGATCACTGTGGAGAGCAGTGCTGGTCTGGTTGCCTTGGAGGCGTGTGAGCTGCTGTCGAGGCATATGGTTACCCGCTCAGGAGTCATGGCGGTTGACTGTTTTCGGGAGATCTCCTCTGACGGAAAAGTCTTTATTGTTCTTGTATCCGGGGTCTGTAAATGGTGGCAAGACAGGTTCCCAGATCTCTTGTATTTCTTTTTCAAAAGTGTAAATGATTTCATGTATTCCATTTATCAGTTGTAACGACATAATGAAACTTAATGAATTATAATAGCATGTATTTCATAATAGAAATGACTGAGTCATGTTTAGATCTTACCTAGTTTGTATTGTAGAATGATCATACCCCTTCGGAGGTCTGATTTTCAGATAGCAAAAATGTAACGTGTATGTGTTTCCGTCTCCGGTTGTTGTCTCCATCTCTGAGCGTACAGACGTTGATCGCCGAGTGAAATGAAGACTTAAGTCGCCGAGGTAGACTGGGTCGTTTGGTTAGCTGCCCAACTGGTAGAGGCGAGCTGAGGGGAGCCTGGAGGCTGATAATAGTGCTATCGTTCTCGAGCGGAGGTTTCCCTTCTTGGAACACACGAGCATATGAGTTCGAGTGAGGGGATCCCTCAGCTACGGAGGTGGGCAAGCAGTTACTTAATTGGAGATGAGCCTTACAGGAGGGTAGTTGCCAAATTGAGGATGCGTGTTATAAACTCAGAAATAGGTGTTTGTACTATGATTCTCGAGTGGGGGCTGCCCTCCTTGGAACACAAACAAACTGGCAGTAACTCAATCGGGGATGAACCTTCTGCACAGTAGTTGCCCGATTGGGGATGAGTCATGGCAGTTGTCCGGTGGAGATGAACCTTTCGGACAGTAGTAGCTATAGGAATGAGCCGTAAGGGTGGCAGTTGTTTGATTTGGGTGAGCCTTCCGGAGAGGGATGAGCCCGAGAGATTGCTCAGAGGCGAATGCTGGTGTAATCGTTCTCGAGTGGGGGCTTCCCTCCTCGCACCACAGATAGAGGTCTCCAGGTGAAAGGAGTCTTCAGCCACGGAGCTGAGACTGGCAGTATCCTGATTAGGGATGAGCTAGAGTGATTCTAGAGATGAATACTTGTATTGTCATTCTCGAGTGGGGGGTTCCCTCCTCGGAATACACAGATAGAAGACTCCGAGAAGATGCGCTTGTGAGTTACCCGCTTAGGGCTGGTGAGCGGATTGGCAGATCATATGGATGAGGTAGAGAGAAAGGAGCCGGACGTTGAAGTTGTCAAATCTCAAGTGGGGGATCCCTCCTCGGATGTATAGTCATGATTAAAGAGAAAAGAGCTTGTAGGCTGGCCGAGTAGGGGTCGATGAGTAAGTTTCGCGGATCTTGAGAAGGATGTAAGGAAGCCATTAAGAATTGGAATGTATTTTTATTAATTGATTTTAATAAAATATATAAAAAAAAATGAATGAGAGATTCAGGAAACTTTTATCCGTTAGAGAAACTTCCCTGCTCTTATTTATCGGTTTGGTGTTAGTCAACCGCTCTGTACTGAGTGAGCATTTGTTGTGGTCAATTCAGATACGGGGTCTCCTGCTGTCTTTCTATCTCGAAGGAGGCTCCGGGTGTGAGGATGTACGCTCGGAGATAGCTATGCTGGACAAAATCTTCAAGGTACTTATGAAGAGACTGACATTGAGAAGCTTGGTGTCCCTTGTTGTCATGCAAGGAGCAGCAGTCGTTCGCTCCGGGACAAGCAAGATCGTGCTGCTTTGCTTCCGGACATTTCACCCAGGCTTGATCCTTGATGGCTTCGAAGACGTCCTGAATCTGGAGCTTCAGTGGAGTGAAGTTGTCATTCACCCGGTAGGTTCAAAGTGGGCTCTGCTGAGGGTGCAGGAATGATCGCTTCTTAAAAGCGCCTTGCCCGCAACCTTGGTTGTCGACGGAGGGATCTCCATGTTGCGGCTTCAGTTTTGCTCCGTTGTCACCGCGATTGAAAGATTGATTGGCGGAGCTTTTCGTCACTTCCTCCAACTGGATGTACAGGTGTGTTCGGTACAAGACCTCGTTCCAACGGGTGACGTTGTACTTCACCAGATGTTTGTACAGCGGGCGAGTGACCTGTAGTCCGCTGATGAATGTGAGGGCATATGTGTCTTCCCTGCAGTTGTGAACTTTAGCCAGCTGATTCTGAAAATAGTCGATGTACACCTTGAGACTGTCGGAGAGTCTCATCTTGACGGAGAGGACATTGATGTTTATTCTGCTTAAACTCCTGGCGGAAGGAGTACTGGAAGAGGAATAACTTAGTGAGATTCTCGAAGCTGTGGATCGATCATGGAGGAAGAAAGTGTTGGCCCAAAGGCCTTCCACCCTAGTTTTGATGATGATTAACTCATGTAGTTATGTTTACTAATAATCTTGTGTTGTTTAAGTTTCAGATCATTAACCAAGATATTAGTTGGCGATTAGCTTCAACAAGGAGTTTAGAAGCTATTCATGGTGATTCCAGGGCTTAACCTTCAAGATCACACATTGCCTAGCCCATGGATGGAGTTTGGATCGGGTCTACTTGAAGATGGAGATCATCAAGAAGACTTAGGTATCCATAGTTTAGTTTTAGTGTGTTTTAGATCCATGTATAAAGATAAGAATAGTTGATATGCTCAAGTGCACAATACACACTCGTTTCATGTTTGGTTTTTGGTTTTCATGAATAGTTTAGATCAAAACAAGTTTAAATGGTTTTTATGTATATTAGATGTGTTCAATATACATACATGTTTCATTTCTTAAACAAACTTATTTTGATATGTCTATTCATGAGTTTTAGGAATATTCAGATTTTCTATTGTGAAAAATCCAAGTTTTATTAAATACCGGTTTTGGTTTTTGATAAAATTTGCAAGCTCAAAAATGAATTGATATGATTGATATATCTCTTGAAACTTTTATCACATATTTGTATTTCAATATAAAATGTCAAAACAAGTTTTATATATTTTCAGAAGACTTAAAAAAAAAATTTATAAAATATTTTTACTCAGTGTTTCTGACCTAGGTTTGTGCTGACAGGCCAGGTCGGTCGACCCGGACGGTCGACCGCACCATTAGCCGGTCGACCCATGAGGTTGACCGACGTGCACAGACTTGTGCACGTCTGGCAGACACAAGCTCGGTCGACTGTCTGGGTCGACCGGGTCTGAGAGCTCTGCTCTCTGTTTGTTTGGGTCGACCGGGCGGTCGACCGTGTTTGCCCAACGGTCACTTTTCTGACCGTTGGCGGTTGGCCGGGTCGGCCGACCGGCAGCCTGTCAGGCTGCCAGCTCAGCCTAATGGCTAGTTTTCTGATGGGCCTATAAAAACCCCATTTCTTTGGGATTTTGGCCAAGATTTTCAAGAAGAAAAATTTCAGTATTTCTCTGGTGTTTAAACAAGTTTTCAAAATAGTTTTTGTGCTAAAAAGATTTCATCTTTATTGTTTTGGGTTTTTGGAAAATCAAAGAGAACTAGGTTTTTTTGTATTGGTTTTCATTTTCTATCATTTAAAAGAGATTTCCCAAGTAGTTTTTCTTTGTTGCTTGTTTCCAAAAACACCTTGATTCCACACTTGAGCTATATCTTCTATCCTAATCTATTTAGGATCTTATTTTTATGGAAAAGAGAAAAGAGAGAGATTGTTTGTGGTCTTTGTAACCACTTGTTGTAAAACCCTTGCTTTGATTGGGTTGCTCCCTCTTCGGTGGAGGTTGAGGATTGGTGTTTACTCCCTCTAGTGAGAGGTAGAGTTGGTTATTGTTTGCTCCCTCTTTTGTGAGGTGGAGCTTGGTGGTTGTAACCCTCTTCGGTAGAGGTGTTGGTTGTTGTTTGGCTACGGGCCTACCCCTCGGTTGTGAGGCGGTGTTTGAGAGAGGAGTTTGGTACTCCTAGTGTTGTAACAAATCCTCTTCGGTAGAGGTTCCCTCGGTGGGAGATAGTGGATTGGAAATCCTACACGGTGGTGTAGGCGGGGATGTAGAGCTAGGGGCTCGAACCTCGAAACATATCTTTGCCTTTGTGTTTGATCCATTGTCTCTCAACTCTCTCTCTCTCTCTCATTTATTTGTGCAAAGCATCATTCATATCATCATATCATATTTGCTTGTGTTGAGCATAATTCATATTGTCATATCATATTTATTTGCTTGTGTTGTGCCTTGCATATTTCATATTGCTATATCTTGCTTATGCTTGGTTGTTTGTGTGTGCCTCACTTATACTTAACCACAAGAGCTTCACATAGCACCTCAACCCATTCAAGGGGAATCAAGAGGAGTTAGTTCAGAGCCCTTCACGGGGAATTCGGCTACACTTGTGCGTTGTATTAAGTGTGTTGCAAAATTTGCATTAGCTTCCGCATTTAGAGCACTTAGTTTATAGATTAGCACGTACACCTATTCACCCCCCCTCTAGGTGTCCCCTTTTTCAATTGGTATCAGAGCCAAGTGCTCTGATTTTGGGTCTAACAACCTAGAGTTAAAGATCCTCATTTTAGGCTAATCTATTGTTTGCATTTGCTTGTTTGCACACACATATAGTTTACCATGGACTTCATGACCCAACCTAGTTTTGACCCTTCTAACATTATTGTTTGGAAGTATAGGATGTCTATGTACCTAAAGACCCTAGGTTTGCATGTCTTTCTTGCGGCCACCAAGAAATGCTATCTTGGAGATCGCAATCATATAGGGGGCAATGCACAAGCCCTTGAGGCCATTAGAAGCACATTAAATAAAGAATATCTTATGCTTGCTTCTAACTTTGATTCCGCATTTGCAGTATGGAATATGTTAACAACAACCACCACCTCCAAGCTTCAATTGCCAAATCAACCGGAGGAGTCTAGTGGAGAATCCGAACCACAACAATGCTATATGGTTCAAGGGAATGACTCCCTTGAGGTACATTCGGAACCCCACTTAGATAGTAATGATTGTGCTAGTTCTTCAAATGATTTTGTTGATCCCCATGCTTTGAATGAAGAACTATCTATTGTGTGTGAAAAATTAATAGAAAAATATAACATTTTGAAAAAGAAGACATTTGCTTTAAATAAAGAAAATGAAAAATTGTCTTCTAAACTTAACAATGCTTTGCAAGAAAAGGTTGAGGTCTATAATGATAGGGATTCATTGAAATCTCAACTAGACCTTGCTCTAAAAGAAAATGACTTTTTAAAATCTAAAAATGATTGTGAAACACTTTTGAAGAAGAATGAAAGTTTGTCTTCAAAAGTTGATTTTGTTTTAAAAGAAAATGATGTTTTGAAAAATGAAATTGATTTTATTTCAAAAGAATTAGAAATTTGTTTAAGTAAAAATAAATCCTTAAAAAATAATATGGATGCACATGTTTGCCATGCTAGGGTAGCTTCACCTAGATCACCCCTTGCATGCACTTCTTCTTCTAAGATTAATGATGATATTTGTTTGTTGAAGAAGAAAGTGGATTGTTTGGGCTCCACTATGAGCCAATGTGACATGAACAATACACGTTTGGAATCCTTGGTTCGAAAGAAACAAGTTCCATCTTTTCATGCACACCATACACGGCATACACATGCTCCTCACGGACACACTCATCACATGTATGCTCATGTGTACACTTGTACACATTGTGGACGTATGGGCCACCTTGCTAAATTTTGTTATGATAGATTAAATGTTTCAAATTTAGCAAAGAATTTTGTTTGGGTTAGAGAAGGGACTAACCCCATGGACCCAAAAGAGTATGGGTACCAAAGACCACCCCTCCTTTATTTGATGTAGGTGTGGGTGATTAGACTAAAAGGGTGTACTTATTATGTGTATAGTAAATGTATTTGATGTACCCTTTCTTGTCTCCGCTATAGCATAGGGCTATACCGAGTCGATTCTCAGGGAGAGCTCGCGATGGAAGCTTTAACGTGTGGTAGTGAAGTGAACAAACGAGTATTCTTCTCTTGCTTATAAACTTAGTGAATCAAATGTAAAAGAAACTAAAAGAAAGGATGGCTATGTTCATGGTGGAAATCGTTGGAAAAGAAATCAAGAAGTGGATGTGGTATTCACAAGAAAAGGAAAGAAAACTTAAAGAAAGAATAGATCCATGACTAGCTTACCTTGCTAGCTTGCCAAAACTTACTAGACTCCTTGATAGCGAATGCTTGCCTAATGTTGTCACTCCATTAGCGTAGGATTCGTCTAGCGTGTTGACCTAATTACTTTCTCACTTGCAAGATGGTGGTTTAACCATCGGAGAAGAGAAGATCATACACTTGCAAGATGAAATTAAGCAAACACACATGAGTTAGTGAAGTGGCTAAGCTAGTGGTAAACTAGTACATGGAGAAGGAATTAGCTACAACAAGCCATAAGAAAAATACAAGAAAGCATGAAGTAAATTGCAAGAAGTAAACAAAGCAAGTAATAAAGCAAGTAAACTAGAATCAAGCTCAAGTAGAGAAGTAGAGAATGGATCAATCCTTGTATAGCTCCAAGTGTCACTTCTTGATGATACAAGCTCTCTCTCTCTTACAACTCTCTCTTGCAATGAAATCTAGGGAGGAGAAGATCATAGAGAGCTACAAACCCTAAACAAAAACTAACAAAATTACAAGCTTTACACTAATCTCTCTCTCTTCTCTGATCTTTTGGCTAATTATGAATTAACCCCCTTAATTATTACTAATTAAGGTAGTTAATTACTTCTCTTCTTTAAAGTGGAGATCTGCAAAATTAGAGAAAACATGGGTTAAAAATCATATTTAATATACAATATGCAAAGTATAAAGGTGGTATAAAATGCAAATATGTGTAACAATCACACCCCCATACCTAGCTTTTGCTCGTCCTCGAGCAAAAATAAAAGAAAAAGAAAGAAAAATAAAATCCTAACTAATTATTACACCACTTTCGTAGGTGACACGATTGCACTGAGCACGTGCAACAAGCCGTTAAACCTCTAGGTTACCCTAGAGGAGGAGTGTTGTCTCCTGAGGGTTTTCAGCGGATTACACCCACAAAATCCATAAAGAAAGAAGACAAATGTTAGTGTTTTGAAAACGCATTTTGAACAAGAGACTAGTTTATGAACTATTTCCGCAAAAATATAAGTGATCCTAGGTCATAAGTCTACCTATAATCATTCTTTCTTAAACTTAGTCTCCATGCAAGATCTTATCTTTAATTAAGGTAAGAATTCAAAATTGGATTGAATATTTTATCTTACATAAAACCTAGATAGTATGCACACCGTGACAGTGAAGATTTCTGGGATTTCAACTCCAACCATAAAGCCATTTATTTATTTATATATATATATATTTTTTTCTTTTTTTTTTTATTTTTCTTCCCTTAGTTTAGGCTTTCTAGTCTACCCTTTTAGCGATCCTTTAACCGATGACTCCCAAACCAGACGGTCTTAGGGCACCAGATGAGAAAACATCCCTCGGGTTTAAGGTCTCGAGTAGAAAAGGCCACCTAGCTAAAGGGGATTATTTTTTATCACCGTTAGGCGTGAATAACCATGCTTCTTGAGGCACGATTGTCCAGCTTAATAAGTGAGATCACCGTTAGGCGTGAGTCATCATGCTTCTTGAGGCACAATTTCCCAGCTTAATAAGTGATTTTTATTTATATATATATATATTTTTTTTTTCTCTTTTTTTTTTATTATTATTATTTTTTTTTAATGGCATTTTTGGTCTTTGTTTCCATCCCAAGAAATGTGTAAGTGTAAAGTGCATACTTATCTAAGGCAAAAAATGTAAGATAAAAATATCTCCTCAATTTTACTTACTTAGCCTATAATCTCAAACAAGATCTATTACTTCAACAAGGTTTAAGATGTCATAATTAAGGCTTTCTTAATTCCTAAGATACATCTTAATTTTCTTAAAAATAGATCAAAACTTTGTCTCTTATTTCAAAAAGTTTTTATTTTTTTTTATTATATTTTTCTAAAAGAAAAGTAAAATCTAAAAAGAAAGTGAAAAATCTAAAAATAAAAGAAAATCTAAAAATAAAAGACCTAAAAAGAAAGTAAAAATCCTAAAACAAAATAAAAAGCCTAAAAAGGAAAAATCCTATGTTAGTATCTACCCCCCATACCTATCTCATGCATTGTCCTCAATGTATGCAAGATAAAATGATGCATGAAATAGGTAAAGGTAAAAAGTCACTCCCTCCTCCTCTTTGGAACCGATGTGGTGCTCGGCCCGGCTGATTGTGTCCTCCTCAATGTCGCCTCAATGGTATCTAGCCTAGAGGATTGCTCCTCCAACCTGGAAGATTGCTCCTCCACCTTCTTTCTTAGCCTCACTTGACCCCTAAAAATTTTCTTCATGCCTTTCCATATGGTAGACATGAAGGCTTTTGGTTCCGTAGGGGGTTCCTGTCTCCAGAATTGGGGCTCATCTTCCACCTCTAGACTTTCCTCTGAAGAAGACTCCACAGGTACAGTCTCAGGCATGACACTGGTTGTCCAGAGTGCCTGCAAGCAACTATTGTAGGCGCTTGTGGGTCTCTCTAGCGTAATCGTCACTCGGGCAAATGTAGAAAAAATAGTGTCTGATATGAAATGCTGACACATACGTGTGATTAATACAGAATGAGAAAATTTTGGCCCCCGAGTGCGAGAGGAATTTTCGATAATAGCACGGAAGATAGTCCGGTTCAAACAGACCGTGTGAGTCTGTGTCATCAAATCATGAATAATTTGTAGTACCGGTCTGTTGAAGGTAGAAGTGTGATCTAGCCCAAGAATATTTCGTTGGATCCAACGTCCAACACAATGAATGTTTCTGAATGTAGATTGGGCTTTGAGCCCCCGATCCTGGGTAGTGCAGCGTACACCCATAATGGCTAAGTAATCAATTAAGGGTAAGGGGTCGCTAGGATGGGGAAAAATGGGAACATGCGTGATGTGTGCAAGTAGTGGAAGCGTGACCAAAATATCACCGAATGGCATATGAGATACAAATTGGTATGTATCATGATTCACAGAAGCATAGTCTATAGAATGGTAAAATGTGTTCACAAGATCCGGACAATAAAAAGCTTCGTGCTCATTATGATCAAACACCAAAGTGTACCAATTCCAGGCGCGGATTCGATCCACAAAAATATGCCCATATTCCCCTCTTTCACTAAAAAGTGCAGAAAAATCCCTCTCCACAAATAGATTTGGTGCCATAATTGCTAAAGACAATGAAGTAAAGGATTTGAGATAAGAAATTGCAAACCACCCCCGGAGATCTTGGGGGGGGAAACCCAAATCAGTAGCACAGAAGGCACAGAGATGGCCTCGGGAAAACTCTCTCAGGATCTACCACCAGCAGAGGAAGATAGTCAGAATGGAGATTTCCGGCGCGCCTGAAATGGCAGAACTGCCGCGGATCGGCGGCAGGGCGCGGCAAAGGAGGGGATTTTTGGGTTCAGATTTTTGGTGGAGGTCGGCTGTGAAGGAAGAGGTTCAGATCTGAAATGAAATTCTCGGGTGAGGGATGATGAGTTGGAAGGAGAGCTTTAAATAGGGGTAGGTAAAAAGGTGATGTACCAAGTTACCCCTAGGTCAAAGTTGAAATTACAACCCTAGGTCAAAATTTTTGAATATGAAAGGAATCCTAGGGAGGAAAGAGAATCCTAGGGATGTGAAATTCTTTTCATGCACAAAAATCCCAAAAAAATTTTATTTTTTTTTTTAATTTTTTTTTATTAACAAAAAGAAAAATATTTACAAGAGAAGTCCCAAAATGATAGTCAGGAGAATGCATGGGAAAAATATACAGATGGAAAAATGTCACAAATAAACTGGGTCGGAAAGACCCAATTCGTTAACATCGTGTGACAAAGAATCTGTGGTAAGAAATGGCTTTAAGCGTTGTCCATTCACAGTGAATATATTGCCATTAGTTGGGTCAAGAATCTCGATAGCTCTGTGGGAAAAGACAGTCTGCACAATAAAAGGTCCTGACCACCTGGTACGCAGTTTACCAGGGAAAAGATGAAGTCGAGAATTATATAACAGAACCTGTTGAGCGACAGCAAAAATCTTCCTGTGAATGGCTTTGTCGTGAAACAGCTTGGTCCTGTGCTTTGTGATCCGAGCGTTATCGTATACCTCGTTTCGTAACTCTTCCAGCTCGGATAGCTGCAGCTTCCTGAGAACACCGGCTTTATCCAAATCAAGATTCAGTTGCTTTAAAGCCCATAGTGCACGGTGTTCTAACTCAACAGGCAAGTGACATGCTTTCCCAAATATAACTCGGTACGGAGACATACCAAGGACAGTCTTGTAAGCGGTCCTGTATGCCCATAAGGCATCAGTCAGTTTGACGGACCAATCCTTACGATTCTGTCCTACGGTCTTTTCCAAGATGAGTTTTATCTGTCTGTTTGTTACCTCAACTTGCCCATTGGTTTGAGGATGATAAGCCGTGGACAATTTATGAGTAATGGAGTACTTCCGTATCAAGGCTTCAAAAGCCCTATTGCAGAAGTGACTCCCATTGTCGCTCAATATCGCACGGGGGGCTCCGAAGCGTGAAATGATGTACTCTCTTAAAAATTTAATGACAACTTGGTTGTCATTTGTCCGTGTAGGAATCGCTTCAGCCCACTTAGAAACATAATCTACGGCTACCAAAATGTACTGGTGACCGTAAGACAGAGGAAAGGGTCCCATAAAATCGATGCCCCAGAGGTCGAAAATTTCGACTTCCAAGATGGGTGTGAGGGGCATCATATTCTTTTGAGTAATACGACCTATCATTTGACATCTATCACAAAGCTTGCAAAAGGTAAAGGCATCCTTAAAGAGAGTGGGCCAGTAGAATCCACTCTGGAGCACTTTTTCCGCAGTTTTTCGTGGACCAAAGTGTCCACCGCAAGCTAACTTGTGACAGAATGTCAAAACGCTCTGGTGTTCATCCTCCGGAAGGCATCTGCGTATAATTTGGTCAGGACAGTACTTGAATAAATACGGTTCATCCCAAAAGAAGAACCGCATTTGTCTCAGAAAACGGTGTTTGTCTTGTCCTGACCAATGGGAAGGAATTTGCCCGGTAGCAAGGTAGTTTACTATATCAGCATACCAGGGCTCTCCACTTATCACAAAGATGTGCTCGTCAGGAAAGTCTTCATTAATCGGTATTTTCTCATGAGGAGCGTTCGGAATTCTTGACAAATGATCCGCAACCACGTTCTCAACGCCCTTTTTATCTTTTATCTCCAAGTCAAACTCTTGCAAAAGAAGGATCCATCGAATCAATCTTGCCTTTGCGTCCTTCTTTTGCATCAAGTACCTCAGGGCGGAGTGATCAGTAAAAATTATGGTCCTGGACCCTAGCAGATATTGGCGGAACTTCTCTAACGCAAAAACGACTGCCAAAAATTCTTTTTCAGTGGTCGTGTAATTCAGTTGGGCATCGTTTAGCGTTCTGCTAGCATAGTATATTACGTGCTGCCTATTTTCAATACGCTGTCCTAAAACAGCGCCTATCGCAAAGTCAGAGGCATCGCACATAATTTCAAATGGCTTGGTCCAGTCCGGTGCAGATATGATCGGCGCAGAGACAAGTCTATTCTTTAGCTCTTTCCACGATTTTTGACATTCTTCATCAAAGATATAGGGTATGTCTTTTCCTAAGAGATTTGTCAAAGGTCTCGCAATATTGCTAAACCCTTGAATGAATCTCCTATAGAAGCCCGCGTGCCCTAAGAAAGATCTAATGTCTTTTAAACATTGCGGTTCAGTGAGCTTGGTGATAACTTCCACCTTAGACTTGTCTACCTCGATTCCAATGCTTGATATCTTGTGCCCCAGTACAATTCCGTGCTTGACCATGAAATGACACTTTTCCCAATTAAGTGTCAAATTCTTTTCCGTGCATCGTTGTAAAACCAGCTTTAGGTGGTACAAGCACTGCTCAAATGTATCCCCATATATTGAAAAGTCATCCATAAAGATTTCCAAAAATTTCTCCACCATGTCCGAGAACAGGCTCAACATGCAACGTTGAAACGTTGCTGGAGCATTGCAAAGACCGAAGGGCATCCTACGGTATGCAAACGTTCTAAACGGACAGGTGAAGGTAGTCTTTTCCTGGTCCTCGGGAGCAATTGGGATCTGATTATATCCTGAATATCCATCCAGGAAACAATAATACTTATGCCCCGCCAATCTCTCTAGCATCTGATCAATAAATGGAAGAGGAAAGTGGTCTTTACGTGTGGCACTATTCAGTTTCCTGTAATCAATACAAACTCGAATCTTCGTTGGAAGACGTGTTTGTATTAATTCCTTATTCTCATTCTCCACAACAGTAAAGCCAGCTTTCTTAGGCACAGCGTGGACCGGACTCACCCATTGACTATCGGATATGGGATATATGATCCCATTGTCTAAGAGTTTCAGAATCTCCGATCTAACAGCTTCTTGCATTATTGGGTTAAGTCGACGCTGTGGGTCTCTTTTAGGCTTGGCCTCTTCCGTCAAGTGAATTCTATGTTGGACAATGGAAGGACTAATCCCCTTAATATCAGCCATGGTCCAACCAATGGCTTCTCTATTTTCCCTAAGCACAGTCAAAAGGTCCTCTTCTTGTTGTTCCGTAAGATTAGATGCAATGATTACCGGAAAGGATTCCTTCTCACCCAAGTACTTGTACTTGAGATGGGTGGGAAGAGCCTTAAGCTCAGAAGAAGGGACTGGATCTATAACCGGTTGCTCATGGTGCAAGGGAAGAATAGAAGTGGAATTAGTAGTCCTTTCAATATCTGATCCAACAATCTGATCAAGAGTTAGGTCGTCAGATTCTAACTCAAATTCTTCTTCAGATTCATATTCCATCTCCTCCACATGTTCGCTCGTTAGTCCTTCTATTAAGTTCACATCAAAAGAGTCATTCTCCACATCCCTTGGCTGCTTCCCCAGATGGAAGACATTCACCTCCTTCGTCATATCTCCGAACGTCAACCGCATTGATCCATTTCGACAATTTATGATAGCGTTTGTGGTTGCTAAGAAAGGACGTCCGAGAATGACAGGTGTTTGCGCTCTGTGATTATGTATGGGTTGTGTTTCAAGAACAACAAAGTCAACGGGGTAAATGAATTCCCCCACCCGTATTAAAACATCCGTAATTTCCCCCTTGGGAATCTTAACAGAGCGATCAGCCAGCTGAATTGTCATTTGGGTTGGACGAAGGTTGCCCAACCCTAACTGCTGGTACACGGAAAAAGGGAGAAGATTGATGCTAGCGCCCAAGTCTAGCAAAGCCCTATTTACTGTGGTCTGCCCTATGATACAAGAGATGGTAGGGCTCCCTGGATCCTTGTACTTCACAGGGATTGGACCATTAAGCAATTCACTCAGGTTGGAAGCCAAAAAGACTTTCTTAGGGACATTTGCCTTTCTTTTCTTAGTACACATTTCTTTCAGAAACTTGGCGTATGATGGGACCTGTTGAATAGCATCTAAGAGAGGGACATTGATCTGTACTTGATTAAATATCTCTCTTATCTTCTCCATGTGAGCATTATTCTTATGATTTATAAGCCTATTTGGGAATGGGGCCACAGGCTTATAAGTTTGCTCATCAACTTTCTCTTTTCCTTTTGATTGGGACGTGGAAGGTTGTGAACTTGATGAAGGATTATCTTGCACAGGTTGAACTGGAACAGAGGTTGATGGTTTTGACACAGATTTTGGAACAAATTTTGGAGACTGATTTGAGACCTTGTTGTCTACATGTTTTCCAGACCTAAGGATGTGAATGGCTTGACATTGGCTTTGGCTAGGTCCTAGGTCTTTGACTTCATGCAGAGGAAAATGGGCTCTGGGATTAGGCACAGGTTGGCTAGGCAGCATTCCTTTTTGTCTTTCAGTCAAGGAATTAGCCAACTGTCCTATTTGGATTTGCAGTTTATTCATATCCTGCTGCTGATTGTTCATCATTGCAGCTTGGGTTTTAGACAAAGTCTCAATCATTTTCTCCAACTCAGAGATTTTCTTATCTGAAGGATTGGGTGGTGGATGATTCTGGTATTGGGGCTGATAATTTGCTTGATATGGCACAGGATTTTGGTATGTTTGGAATCTGGGTGGACTCTGATATGAATTAACATTTGGTGGGTAAGTCGGAGGATATGCCTGAGCAGGATATTGTTGATGTGGAAATGGTTGTCTTGGCTGCTCATGACCAGACTGACTCCAAGAGAAGTTAGGATGGTTACGCCACCCTGGATTGTAGGTCCTGGAGTAAGGATTGTATGAAGGTCTGGTATACGCGGCATTTGTACTCTCCTGATAGCTTTGAGAATGATACACTGGACACTCTTCCAACACATGAGTTAAATCATGACAGTAAGTACAACCCGGGTGGACCATAGGTGCCACAGGTGGTGGGCTGGTCACTCGTGATGGGTTGACCTGATTAACAGAATTTTTCCGGGATTCTAGCAATTCAATCCTCTTCATCAGCTGTGTAATCTTAGCTTCTGCAGCTATAGAGGATCCTATCGAGTGTAAACCAGTTCTGGAAGTGGTTGGTGTAGGTTTCTCAGGGCAAGATTCCCACTGGAGAGTTTTCTCTGCTAGAGCCTCAAAAAGATCCAACCCTGGTCTTCATCCTTTTTAAGAAATTCTCCTTGACACATTGTCTCAAGGAGCGTCTTAGTCTGATAGTCAAGCCCATCATAGATAATCTGGCATTGGCGCCATTTCTCTATACCATGATGGGGACACAGGGCTACTAGGTCCTTAAAGCGCTCAAAGTACTTCCAGAATGGCTCATTGGGTTCTTGTTTGAATTGCATTATATTTTTACGCATGAGGGCTGTCTTATGGATTGGGTAGAATTTTTTAAGGAAGACCTTAACGAAATCATCCCATGAAGAGATAGAGCTGACAGGAAGACTGTACAGCCACTTCTTTGCAATATCCTTTAATGCAAATGGGACGAATCTAAGTCTTACAGCATCCTCTGTCAACTGGGAAATCCTCATCATGAGGCAGACTTCTTCAAACTCTCGTATGAAGATATAAGCATCTTCAGACTCTAATCCATGAAATCGTGGAAGAGTGTTATAAACTGGGGTTTCAACTCAAAATTGTTTCCATTAGTGTCCGAGAGGAGAATACAAGAAGGAAGTGATGTGCGGATAGGATAGAACTTGTCCTGCAACGATACGTTGTTCGTCATGATTGTGTCGAGTGGTGGTGTATGTGGCAGTGTAGATGTTCTCACTAGCCTAGCAGAAATTAGTTCCCGATACCACTCTCGCATACAACTACACAATCAACGTGCACCTTTCACACAGTCGAAAAATGAAAAATAACAATCAAGAAAAAGAAAAAATCAATCCAAGCTTCTAGTTCCCTGAATCTAGACGACTCCTAACTTTAGATCGTCCACAGGAGGTTTGGCGCAGACCGTGACTATAAGCGAATCAGCCAGGAAAGGTCAAAGTTGTTGGGAGGTTTTCCGTCCGAAGACGTTCCTTAATTAAGTAACCAACAACCTTCGGGCTTTCGGCCCTTAACCCTTTCCTAGACACTGATTATACAGAAGTCACTTTCCAACACTTTTCCCCCTTAGGAAAATCTCCTAAGTGAGTCCGGATGTCCCTAGGGGCCAACGTCTAGCAATTTTTAATTAGAAGCTTAGGATAGTGAAAGCGTGGGGAAATGGTTTGTGGGCTAAGGAAGGGGTGATGAAATCCCCACCTTATCTTTGTTATGGGTTTTGCCCTTAGAGTTGATTCGTGCAAGTGTACGATGTAAACAAACAAGGATCACCCAAAGCTTAATTAAATCAAACAAGAGTGAGTCCTAGTCTATATGCAATGCTTTACGTACCTTGTCCCCCGCACTCTTCAACAGTAACTGTAAAGTAATTGAAAGACTCGTGCTTATAATGCAAGATGTCTAAACAATTTTTAACAATTAACACCAAATCTTTTACTGTTGATTAGCAAATATCAGGTGAAGAATACAAAATTTCAGATATATGAGCAGCAGTATTTTGCAGAGAGCAAAGCCCTGCAGAAAACAGGTTAGTAGTGAACTCCTCTATGCCGCGTTTCCACGGCAAAATCCAGGAAAACGCGGCACTTTGGAGGGATCCTGGTCTCTGCTTTCGAGAGCAGAGGCCCAGGTCCACTTATATGATTCTGCTGTGCAAAGTTTTCTGAATCTTCAACCTGTACCTGCAACAGAGAAGATATATCGTTTAGTTTCTCACTTGTAAAAATACCGTTGCTCTCCCCGGCAACGGCGCCAAAAATTGATTAGACTAAAAGGGTGTACTTATTATGTGTATAGTAAATGTATTTGATGTACCCTTTCTTGTCTCCGCTATAGCATAGGGCTAACCGAGTCGATTCTCAGGGAGAGCTCGCGATGGAAGCTTTAACGTGTGGTAGTGAAGTGAACAAACGAGTATTCTTCTCTTGCTTATAAACTTAGTGAATCAAATGTAAAAGAAACTAAAAGAAAGGATGGCTATGTTCATGGTGGAAATCGTTGGAAAAGAAATCAAGAAGTGGATGTGGTATTCACAAGAAAAGGAAAGAAAACTTAAAGAAAGAATAGATCCATGACTAGCTTACCTTGCTAGCTTGCCAAAACTTACTAGACTCCTTGATAGCGAATGCTTGCCTAATGTTGTCACTCCATTAGCGTAGGATTCGTCTAGCGTGTTGACCTAATTACTTTCTCACTTGCAAGATGGTGGTTTAACCATCGGAGAAGAGAAGATCATACACTTGCAAGATGAAATTAAGCAAACACACATGAGTTAGTGAAGTGGCTAAGCTAGTGGTAAACTAGTACATGGAGAAGGAATTAGCTACAACAAGCCATAAGAAAAATACAAGAAAGCATGAAGTAAATTGCAAGAAGTAAACAAAGCAAGTAATAAAGCAAGTAAACTAGAATCAAGCTCAAGTAGAGAAGTAGAGAATGGATCAATCCTTGTATAGCTCCAAGTGTCACTTCTTGATGATACAATCTCTCTCTCTCTTACAACTCTCTCTTGCAATGAAATCTAGGGAGGAGAAGATCATAGAGAGCTACAAACCCTAAACAAAAACTAACAAAATTACAAGCTTTACACTAATCTCTCTCTCTTCTCTGATCTTTTGGCTAATTATGAATTAACCCCCTTAATTATTACTAATTAAGGTAGTTAATTACTTCTCTTCTTTAAGTGGAGATCTGCAAAATTAGAGAAAACATGGGTTAAAAATCATATTTAATATACAATATGCAAAGTATAAAGGTGGTATAAAATGCAAATATGTGTAACAATCAGTGGGCTCTCACATGACGTGAGAGTAGAGGTACCTTGGAGTGAATGCGTTCCGAGCTTCATGGAAATCAATGGATGCATCACTTTCAAGGGACGTTAGGTGGAGAGGACCACCATGTTTTGGAGACAAGGAGAGTTGCCTTCTAGGTTTGGTAACGATTCCTAACTCCTAATTATTGTTTACATGCTTTTCATGATCATATGTTATAGCATGTTTTGATGTTTAGTGATCATCATGAATATGCCATGTTAATTAGATTAGTGTTATACATATTAGTTGGTTGAAACACCCATGTTTATATGGACTTATATTTTGTGTTTTCACCTTGGTTAAACTAATTTGTATGACCTAGATCTAATGCACATGCATGTACATATTGATCATATATGATTTATATTTCATATTTTTGATGTTTATAGATTATTGTGAAAATACCATGTTTATTGAATCCTTGACATACATGAATAGCAATTTGAGACACCCATTTTGTGTTCTCATAGTTGTTTAGCTATCATGTTTATCATAGGTTTAATAACATATGTATTTGCATGATAATCATGTTTACGACACTAGTATAAATCCTAGTCTAAATGATTTGTGTTTTGCTTTATGCCTTGATTACATGTTTAGATGTTAGTTTTCATTAAAACTAGAAGATTTATACTTGTGCATATAGTGGGCCACAAATAAGTCTATATATGTTTGGGCTTGATTGCTTATTTGAACTCATTAGATGTGCTAGTATAGTCTAGTTTTGATGATTCGTGCATTTTAAACTTGTATTCCTATTCTTGAGTTTATTTTATGTGTATGAGTTTTCATTTCATGTATATGTTTATTTTGCCAAATTTAAGATATACATGTATACCCTTGAGTCATTTGCTTTTCATGCAAATCTTTATTATGGACTCAAATTGTGTTTAGGGATATGTATGTATACTTCATGTTTGACAAAACATACATATGCCTTGATATGAAAATTTTGTTTAATGAAAATTTAGCTTTTCGTGTTTCATGTTTTTGTGTTTTTGTTTAAACTTCATGTATATGTCCATTTTATCCAAATTATTGTTATACATATACATCCTTTGAGCCATGTGCCTTAATGCATATATCTTTGTGGACTCGTTGTGTTTTGGATATGTATGTATACTTTAGTTTGTATTAGACATACATATACCTTGAAGATTAAATAAGTTTTGATGATTTTCATGTTTTCTTGTTTCAAGAAATTTTGAGCTTAATTGGCCTTGTCACAAATTACTTGTACACTCACCATTTTTTTTAAATATTTCTCATGAGTATGTTTTCATGAGCATGTATGGACTATATTGAATATTGAGTGTTTCTAAGTGCTATGTAATTTACATGTGTTTTATGAAAATTATTTTAGTTTATTCCTTACTTGAAGGATTTCGTACTAGTTTAAAAGATTTTCCATTTAACTAGTTCGTATTCTTCACTTTGGTAGAGTTTTTCAAACAAAGCTTATTTTTCAAATCTATTTTGAAAACCCCTACCTTCTATGGGAGGATGGATGGGAGATCATGTTCATGTATGCCTTAAAATGAAAATCATTTAAAACTTGAACCATGATTGGGAGGTAGTTATATGAGATATACACTTGATCTTATTGTTATTCAATTGGTATCATTGAATTCTTTCAATTGGTATCAATTTTGAACCTTATTGTATACTCATGTATGTTTGTATGTATGTATGCTTTAAATTCTAAGAATATCAATTTCTATGGTATCTATTTTCCATACATATATATATGTTTGTGTTTATGCTAAGCTTGAGCTTCAATTTTATTTCAATTGATTACTTCTAAACTGGTATCAAGCCTATACATTGTTTTAGTTGGTATTTCATAAAGGGGGAGAAAATTTAATTTTGTCTTTCAATTGGTATTTGTACTCCCATACTTTATGAGTGAAAATTCGAATTTGGTATCACATGTTCAAAATGAAAAATATTTACAATTGGTATCAAAATTTTTGTTTAGACATTCAAAATTTATAATGTTTAATTTAATTTGGTATCAAGATTTTCATGTGTTTTGCTCAAAAATTGGTATCAATATCTTTTTTGTTGGTTTCCTTTCAATTGGTATCAAGATGATATTCTTTGACATATTTTCAATTGGTACCTTAATTGATTGTCACCCCTATTTGGTTTTGTTTTGGTTTTAGACAAAAAGGGGAAGAAAAATTTATTGATTTTGTTTTGATTGTTTACCCCTTGTTGATGATTGACAAAAAGAGGGAGAAAGATTTTGAGTTTATGAGATTTATATATGCATAGTTATGTTTTTGCATATATTAAGTTTAATTTAGTTTATTTTAATTGATATCTAGAGCATGTTTTGTTTTTTGAACATTCCATGGTATCTAGAACCTTTTATTGTTTTGCATAGATATGCATTCATGTTTAATATTCATTGCATATTATGTTTATTTGTTTATGCATGAGTTGAGGGGGAGCTTCTTTGAAGCTTAACTTTAATCCATGCATATATAACTCCATGAGTTTTGTCATCATCAAAAAGGGGGAGATTATTGGCCCAAAGGCTTCCACCTTAGTTTGATGATGATTAACTCATGTAGTTATGTTTACTAATAATCTTGTGTTGTTTAAGTTTAAGATCATTAACCAAGATATTAGTTGGCGATTAGCTTCAACAAGGAGTTTAGAAGCTATTCATGGTGATTCCAGGGCTTAAGCTTCAAGATCACACATTGCCTAGCCCATGGATGGAGTTTGGATCGGGTCTACTTGAAGATGGAGATCATCAAGAAGACTTAGGTATCCATAGTTTAGTTTTAGTGTGTTTTAGATTCATGTGTAAAGATAAGAATAGTTGATATGCTCAAGTGCACAATACACACACGTTTCATGTTTGTTTTTTGGTTTTCATGAATAGTTTAGATCAAAACAAGTTTAAATGGTTTTTATGTATATTAGATGTGTTCATATACATACATGCTTCATTTCTTAAACAAACTTATTTTGATATGTCTATTCATGAGTTTTAGGAATATTCAGATTTCCTATTGTGAAAAATCCAAGTTTGATTAAATACCGGTTTTGGTTTTTGATAAAATTTGCAAGACTCAAAAATGAATTGATATGATTGATATATGTCTTGAAACTTTTATCACATATTTGTATTTCAATATAAAATGTCAAAACAAGTTTTATATATTTTCAGAAGACTTAAAAAAAAAATTTATAAAATATTTTTACCCAGTGTTTCTGACCCAGGTTTGTGCTGACAGGCCAGGTCGGTCGACCAGGACGGTCAACCGCACCATGGGCCGGTCGACCCATGAGGTCGACCGACGTGCACAGACTTGTGCACGTCTGGCAGACACAAGCTCGGTCGACTGTCCGGGTCGACCGGGTCTGAGAGCTCTGCTCTCTGTTTGTTTGGGTCGACCGGGCGGTCGACCGTGTTTGCCCAACGGTCACTTTTCTGACCGTTGGCGGTCGGCCGGGCCGGCGACCGGCAGCCTGTCAGGCTGCCAGCTCAGCCTAACGGCTAGTTTTCTGATGGGCCTATAAAAACCCCATTTCTTTGGGATTTTGGCCAAGATTTTCAAGAAGAAAAATTTCAGTGTTTCTCTGGTGTTTAAACAAGTTTTCAAAATAGTTTTTGGTGCTAAAAAGATTTCATCTTTATTGTTTTGGGTTTTTGGAAAATCAAAGAGAACTAGATTTTGGGATATTGTATTGGTTTTCATTTTCTATCATTTATAAGAGATTTCCCAAGTAGTTTTTCTTTGTTGCTTGTTTCTAAAAACACCTTGATTCCACACTTGAGCTATATCTTCTATCCTAATCTATTTAGGATCTTGTTTTGTGGAAAAGAGAAAAGAGAGAGATTGTTTGTGGTCTTTGTAACCACTTGTTGTAAAACCCTTGCTTTGATTCGGTTACTCCCTCTTCGGTAGAGGTTGAGGATTGGTGTTTACTCCCTCTAGTGAGAGGTGGAGTTGGTTGTTGTTTGCTCCCTCTTTGTGAGGTGGAGCTTGGTGGTTGTAACCCTCTTCGGTAGAGGTGTTGGTTGTTGTTTGGCTACGGGCCTACCCCTCGGTTGTGAGGCGGTGTTTGAGAGAGGAGTTTGATACTCCTAGTGTTGTAACAAATCCTCTTCGGTAGAGGTTCCCTCGGTGGGAGATAGTGTATTGGAAATCCTACACGGTGGTGTAGGCGGGGATGTAGAGCTAGGGGCTCGAACCTCGAAACATATCGTTGCCTTTGCGTTTGATCCATTGTCTCTCAACTCTCTCTCTCATTTATTTGTGCAAAGCATCATTCATATCATCATATCATATTTGCTTGTGTTGAGCATAATTCATATTGTCATATCATATCTATTTGCTTGTGTTGTGCCTTGCATATTTCATATTGCTATATCTTGCTTATGCTTGGTTGTTTGTGTGTGCCTCACTTATACTTAACCACAAGAGCTTCACATAGCACCTCAACCCATTCAAGGGGAATCAAGAGGAGTTAGTTCAGAGCCCTTCACGGGGAATTCGGCTACACTTGTGCGTTGTATTAAGTGTGTTGCAAAATTTGCATTAGCTTGCGCATTTAGAGCACTTAGTTTATAGATTAGCACGTACACCTATTCACCCCCCCTCTAGGTGTCCCCTTTTTCAGAAAGTAGAACCAATTGGAGGCTACTCGTTTCAAGCTGGAGAGGAAGATCCGGCACAAGATGAAGTCATTTTTGGCATGGATCACCATCTTGTTCTAATACTGGCGGAGGTGCTGGACCAGATCGCTCTGTCTGGAGAAGCAGTCAAAGGTCGGAATCGTGATTTTTTTTTTGAAAATTCACATCCCAATATACCTTCGGATAAGGGGGAGTTGGATGCATTGGTCGCGATGGCTCTGAGTTTGTCATGGTGTGGCACTCTTACTTCTTCGACTCGCTTCTGCACAAGCTCGTCGAGATCTTGGACATTGATGAACTCTACCTTTCTCTGAGAGTGGTCCTGCTGGTCTCTCGTGCGGAGACGAAATAAACTTGAGCCGCCGTCCGACCGTTCCAAAGGAGTAGGGGAGGTTGTTCTCTGACGCCTCTAGCTTTAAGAGTGCTCGTCGCTTGGGGCCTCGGTAGTAGTGGGCCTTTCTAGCGATGGAGGCGGCCCTCGGTATTTTGGAGGGCCGTGATCTAGGTGAAGAGTTGATCATTTAGACGCTTCATCTCCTCCCATTCATGGGTCGTGTTTTCTCGATCATGCACATTTTGCTCACGCTCGCGGTCGAACAGGGCTTGCTGCTTCGCCATCTCCTCCCTCATGTCAGCAAATATTTGGAGTCGGGCTTCGTGCGTTGATGGTGGGTGGATGTCTCAGGCTGCCCCTGTGAAGGTGCAAAAACAGTCTCTTCCACGATGGGGCTGAGGTCAAGACTGCTTGGGGCGATGATACCCTCAGTGGTAATGAATTTTTCTTTGGAGTGTTCTATCACCGGTGATCGGCTGCTTTTTCGAGGTCATAGCTCATTGGAGAGGCTTTTCGTGGATGAGTTTAGTAGGGAAAAGATTTGAGTGTTAGGACTCATCTCTCAATGAAAGCACCGATTTATGGTGAAAATTTTCGTGCGATCTGACCATCGATCCACACCACAAGCGAGAGTAAGAAAGTGGGGAGTATGTAAGTAAAAATAATGCTAAGCAAAGCAAACGAGACAGCAAACGAGACACACACAAGATTTTTATGTGAAAATACAAATCGGGAAAAATACCACGGGGAGGAGAAGAAGAATTTACTATAATTCGCAGATTATAGGAATTACATGAATTGAATACCAAAGTCTCAGTGGTGGGCTTAATTGGAAGCAAAAGGATCAAAAAGTCCCTTCTCATTAGAGGAGAAAGTCTATTTATACTTGATCAGATCTGTGTGCATGGGGGCGGATGGTACGGACACAATTCTCGTAACCGCATGATCTGCACGTGTAGATTTGTTATAACGACCGTGATTGTTAGCGTTGGACTATTGGGATTGCATGCAGAGAAATCCGCCTCTGTCCATAACTGTCCAGGCAGGAGGGCTTTTCACGTTATGAACGTGGAGGAAGATCATGTTGCGTAACTGAAGGCGGAGACCAGGGATGATCTGTTCACGTGATGTAATTGAAGGTGGAGATCAGGGATGATCTTGTGCCGATGTTATCTTGTATGAAGCTGAAATCTCCGAAAAAGGGAGACTTCTGGGATGGTTGAGAGTATCGGAGTTGCCGGGATAGAAGCAGCCTGGGGAGGAAAGTGGCTTCTGGAAGGGCTCCAAACTGATGTAGGCTCCTAGTTATTTGGAGACGTGTCATTATTCTGTGAGGGTCAAATTTTGACCACTACAGAACTCAATGGATCACAGTCCTGATGAGAATCTTGAGGAGATAGCAGAGAGGCTCTCCTCATAGAGAAGAACTTCAATGGCTTGGACACTACTTCAGGAGGCAATGACGGGGCTGTGAGAGTCCCATGGCCCAGCTCTATGCGAGTATTGTCTCAACAATGAGGAGGAGGAGGAGGAGGAGGAGGACATGAAGGCGATAGCATCTGGAGTTACTAAGGAAAAGATTAGAGAGAGGTGGAAGTCATCCTTTCTAAGGCTAATCTTGAAAAGATCGTTGCAGAGGTGACCCAGAAGGTGAACAGAGAAGAGGAGAGGCGAGGCAACTGGTTGAGGAGGACCGGAATGATGGGGGCAGCAGTGGTTGCGGCCGCAGTTGGACTGGCGATCGCCTCGGTGGAGGAGCCTGTTTATCTTATGCCAACTTGAGTTGGTTTTGTGAGATGGCAGTACTGTCTGAATGTTGGGAAGAGTATGGTTCTTGTTAGTTGTATTATGTCCAATTATTATAAAGGTTTTCGTGGAAATAGCTAAAGTAAACTTTAGTTTGGGACAGATTTTGTTAACAAGGATTTGAAATTTAATTGGTAGTACACTGTTTCAGTCAACAACAGGGTTATTACAATGCACATGCACGAGGTGGTATGACTATATGTGAACAAAATTAGGTATAAACACCAGGCAACCTGAGAATATACTCGAGATCATGCCTCAGCAGGGAAAGAGAAGATGAACTCAAACAGAAAGAAAAAGCCACGACTAAACTGTAGAAAGAACTTTCAAGAACCCTTACAAGTAAATTGTTCTGAGGTTTTCACTCTACAATACAATGGTTCTGTTTAATACACAGCGAGTTGAGTCATTGCACATGCATATAAGATTGAACTGAGTGTTCTTTTTTTACGGAGCAACAGTCTCACGGTTTGAGAGAGAGAGAAGCTACATCTCGATCAGGTCAAAGCTGGAAGACCCAAAACCTATATGACGATGATGGCAGAACCTAAGCCTCAAGATCAGAATTGAATTTTTACATAAAATTTTAGATAAATCAAATCAAGTTTGGAGATAAAGAGAGGATTCAAATTCAGAAATAACTAGCTCCCTATCTTCATAGGCTTTCTATCCCTTTGATTTTCTCTATAAATACCCTCATAACTCGAATGTATAAGGAACGCCACTTCAGAGAGAGAGCTTTAGTTTAGGTTTTTCTTTTCTTCTTCAATGTAATTTTTATTTTTATTTTTTTATTTTCTTTTAGGTTATAGAAAGTTACATGATTAAAAGAGAGGAAGAGTTATTGTAGAGTGACACTATGTAATCTTTTCTTCAAGAAGTTTATATTGAGGATGACAATCAATGAAAGTTTCTCACTTTTCTTCATCGTACCAAGCATTGCTTTCATAACTTCTTTCTACTACTTTACGTTATATTACTTCACATCTAATCATGATATGTTAATCTACAACAAAAGTAAATTATCTACTATTTTTCTTTCTTAGTTTAATTTAACAATTCTATCACATTTTCTATTGAATTCTTTTGTTTATTAATTTTTCTTTTATGAATTAACAAACATTTTTCTTCTTCTTTTATTTTTCTGAATTACAACAACCATTTTCTAATCTCTTTGAACTTATTTCTTTTCTTTTATTATAAATACTCTTATTATCTATCTGATTTTTTGTACCAATACTTTCTTATCTCTTTTTATTTCTTTTTCTTTTATAAATAAGATAACAACAATACCCCATCTCTTCTTCTACATCTTCTTCTTAACTATTTTTATTTCTTTTAAAACTGAGAAGAGAAATATTAAATCTGTTTTAATTAATTAAAAGAAGAAACTTACTATAAAGCTTCCATCGCTGTCCCTTCCTGTGGATCACGACCAGTTAGCCCTAGGCTACACGGTAGAATTGAGAACCTAACACTGTTCTAAAAGTCTGTATTTTTCTGTGTGCATCTTTGACTCGATCAAACCCAATTTAAGAAAAACACGGAGAGGAGGGGAAGAATTTACTATTTTCAGAGAATTACAGTGAATTTTATAGAGAACAACTTTTTTCTTCTTGCTTGATATCACCAGTCCAAAAGGGAGGGCAAAAGCACTTCAAGTAAAAATAACCATAAGGACGAACTATTGACTATCAACCTTAAACATTTGCTTTCTAGAATGACCGAACAAGGACACTCGCTCCGCTTGACGAGAAAAATAGGGCTACAAATCTGTAGTAATATCTTAAAACCTAGCATGGACTAAATAAAAAAGCTTTCTCCCAGCCATAAATGGAACACCGTGTTGGCTGGCCATCACCTACATATCCAATTTCAGTAAGCAACCCAAGTCCTCCAAAATACATAATTCCTACAAATTTTATCTTAACCTAAAGGAAAATTCTCATTCTTTGCCTGTACCATTTCGCAATCCTAAGACAAGAGACAAATTTGGTGATAGAGGTTCTGGTAGTAGAAGCAATAAACAAAGATATCCCAAGAAATTCCAAAAAAACAAAAGAATATGTCCTTGCACCTTGCTAATACTCCTACCCACTGAATGTTCATAAAGTTAGAAGGGAAAATATTTGGAATTTTCTCAGAACAAATGCATTGTTAGAGCATAATAAAAAAAAGGACATAAATAGCTACCTTCAAGCACGCGAGCCTCGAGGGTGTTCCTGTTGGAAAGAGGGAGATTTGTACTGAGGAAGATGACCCGGACCGTCAAGGGATTGTCGAGGAAGTCGGCGACAAGAGACGACGGAAGAAACAGCAGCAGAAAACAAGCAGCAGCAAAACAGGTTCTCCGGTCGACCGGGCCGGTCGACCGGACGTGCACGACGTGCACAGTGTCAAAGAGCGGTCGACCGGACCGGTCGACCGATATGACTGACTGTAAAGGGCCCAACTCTCTGTTGGAATCGGTCGACCGGCCCGGTCGACCGGTAGAAGGGTCGGTCGACCGTCCCGGTCGACCGACAGTCGGGTTTGGGCTGAAATCTGCAGTTCGGAAACCTGTTGTATTTAAGGGCTGCTAGGGTTTCTAAGTAGTAATCTTGGAGGGAAATCTGTAGAAGAACCTGCGAAATTAGGAGGCTTAGGGTTCTCTTGTGTGAGAGAGGCTAAGAGCCATTGTAATCTTCTTCTAGTTGTGATTTCATTGTTTTGGTGATTGAGATCTGGTTGGATCCTCTAAGGGTTGTTGTCTGTCGCGCACAACAAGTGGTATCAGAGCATCCAGGTTACGCTTGGGATATTCTGAAGATTCGAAGGGCTCCAGAACTGATCAGGTGGAGATCGTGTGTCGATCTCAGGTCAGAGGCATTGTGTTCAAGGAGATCGTGTGTCGATCTCAGGTGGACGCAGGGAGGGCTTGTTGAATCAGGGGTGGAATAGATCTGGTGAGAAACTCAAGCTAGGGTTTCAAGGTAGAGGTAAAAATCACTTTTTATCTCAGAAATAGATCTATTTTGCAAGTATTTGATCTTCCGCATAGTTAGAGGGTCAAGGAAAGGATCTCAATGGCAGAGGAATCTAAGTCTGTTAAAACAATGAACAACTCCAGGATTGATGTTGTTAAGTTCAATGGAACTAACAATTTCGGGATGTGGAGGTGTGAGGTTATGGATGCATTGAATGCACAGAACCTCGAGGACACACTCCTATGGAGAGGAAGAAGAACACTACTACCGAGGAGGAATGGGCAAAGATGAATAGATCGGCATGTGGCTTGATTCGTTCATGCTTGGCACAGGATATAAAGTACCTTGTGCAACATGAGACGTCGGCAAAGAAACTGTGGAAAACCCTAGAAAAGAAGTACCTGACCAGAGTGTGGAATCACGGCTGCAGCTTAAGAGTAAGCTGTATTTGTTCAGGATGCAGAGGGGGAGCACACAGTGAATGAGCACATAAACCGGTATACGAAGCTTCTCACAGATCTGATAAACGTGGATGTCAAGGTAGAAGAGGAGACAAGGCTGTCATTCTCCTGAACTCGCTCACACCGGAGGAGTATGAGACATTCACCATGACGTTTATCAATGGTAGACAAACTTTAGTCTATGATGAGGTGTCGTCCGCATTGATGAGCTATGAGACAAGGAAGAATGAGAGACATTCTGGTTAGTCAAGCTCAGTGGCGGAGGCATTGGAGGTGAGAGGCAGAAATTCATCAAGGAAGGGTAGAGAGATGGGTGGAAGATCGAAATCCAGGCCGGGATTCAAAGACCTCAAAAGGAATCAGTGCATTTTCTGTAGAGAAATTGGGCACTGGAAAAGGTAGATTGCCCAAAGTTCAAGGGGAAGAAGAAGGAGTCGAATGCTGAAGCAAATCTATCGAAGTGACGAAGACTCAGAGGAGTAGTTCACAGACAGATGGAGCAGATTCGGACTCGTCAGGATTCTCTTTTTCAGTCAGTTCTCCCAGTGTTAGTAACTCATGCAAAGATGAGTGGATTATGGATTCAGGTACAACATACCATGCATGTCCTAACAGGGGCTGGTTCACCAGTTTGAGAAGCTGGAAGGTTGCTCGGTGATGATGGGTGATGATCACTCATGTAGCATGGAGGGTGTTGGTACAATCCCAATCAGAATGTTTGATGGGATGGTTTGGGAGTTGACAGGTGTGAGGTATGTACCTCAGATGAAGAGAAATTTAATCTCTTGGGAACTTTGGAAGCATCGGGCATGATGATATCGGTTCGAGATGGCGATCTCAGGATGATCAAGGGCTCGATGGTTGTGATGAAGGGGCGTCCGCCGAGGAAATTTATACTACTTGAAGGGTAGTACTATTTCAGATCAGGTGGAGACTTCGAGTACAAAAGATGAGGTTGGCCTGGGGATTCAGCAGGAAAAAGCCGGACAAGAAGAAGAATCTTTGCGAGCTCCTGCAAAGATGAAATCAGAAGAAGGTGCTGCTACCTGCAAGTCAGAAGGTGGACACAGGGTTCTGGACAAGAAGAAGGTGAGTTTTAGCACCAGTTCTCACCACAATGAAGGTCTTCTTGATCGTGTTCACGTGAATGTATGGGGACATGCTAAGACGGCATCGCTTGGAGGTCACAGGTACTTTGTCTCGGTAATTGATTGTTCATCTAGGCAGGTTTGGATATATCCGATGAGACAAAGAGGTGAAGCCCTAGATGTGTTGAGGAAGTGGAGCGGAAGAATGGAGAGGCAGATAGGTAGAAGGTAAAGGAGCTTCATATTGGCAATGTTGGGAAAGACATTGACCAATTCCTACAGTTTGGACAGAACACAGGAATTGCTACACACTTCTCAACAGGTACAGATGAGTTGGCTAAGGAAAAGGTCCGTTCCTTGCTGGAGGAGGTTCGGAAGTTATTGTCCAATGCAGGATTGGACAAGTCGCTTTGGACTGAGGCGATTGAGTATGCTAGCCATCTCAAGAATCAAACGACTGCGATAGGAGGTAAAGCTCCATTGGAACATTGGTCGGGAAAAGCTCAATCACGGTGTGCTGCGGGAATTTGGAAGTACGGCTTACTTCAGTGCCAAGAATGGCAAGGTGAATCCGCAAGCAAGGAGGTTTGTCTATTTGGGCATCAAGGAGAACAGCTACAGGTTGTGGGATCCCAAGGACAAAAGGATCGTGATGAGCAGGAATGTCACATTTGGAGAGGCTTCAGGGTTGAAGTCCATCGTCTCTCAGCAGGTGGAGAGGACGAAGACCAAGGGAGGATCGCAGCGGGTGGAGGTCGATGCTACTCCATCATCTCCAGGTAGTTCGGCATCAAAGGAGACTTCATCGGAAGTGACACCGGGTGGAGATCATGATAACAAGAGTGATGCTGAACAGGTTGACGACATTGTTGAGGATGTCGAGTTGTGTGTGCAGCCATTGAACCAGGGAGAAACCACATATGTGGGAAAGGAAGCATGAATCTCAAGCTTGTGGACGCGACAAGCTCAAGTTGAAGGCCGTTGCTCTCCATGATGGTCAGGAAGAGGTTCATATGACTCAGTCTAACAGGTTCGCTGCTGCAGGACAGGTACCATTATTCGAGCTTGATGAAGCTCAGTTTAAATGAACTACGGTTGGCTTGATCCTTTTGGGCAAAGGTACGTAGGCAGCCGTAAAGGCGCAGCCATTGGTGATGCAACTCTTATGAAGCTAGGGTATGGGTTCTCGAGAAGTTGTTTGGACCTTCACATAGAGGTGAAGAAGTGTGGTCAATGGAGCTTCACGTAGAGTTGAAGAGACTTCACGGAGAGGTGAAGAGACTTCATGTAGCGGTGAAGTGGTGTGGCCAGTTGGACTTCACATTGAGGTGGAGTGGTGTGATCTCGAAGAACAGTTTTATCTTCCGGAGAGGAGATGTTGAGCTTGCATAAGGAGGGGTGTGCATCCAGTTGAAGCCGATGATGTTTGGTTGGCTCTACGCAGACTTGGTTGGACCGTCAGAGGAAGACAGGTAGACTAGATAGAGCTAGTCAGTGGAGAGTCAGTGTTGGCTCATAAGGAAGTCTTCGTGAGGTCATAAAGTTGCAGAGAAGGAGCCATGGTTAGTGATCGGCAGGTATGAAAAATTCTCCTAAGGTGAAGTGCAGGGAAGGCATGTACGATGTTTTTCCAGTGGATAGTTGAGCCAAAGATTCCAAGCCGAGATCGTGTGTCGATTTCGCCGAGATCGTGTGTCGATTTCGCCAGGTGATAGACTGGGGTTCGTTGGATGTCGGCTCAGATTTTGGAATCTTCGCCGAGGTGGAGAATTGTTGGAAAGAGGGAGATTTGTACTGAGGAAGATGACCCGGACCGTCAAGGGATTGTCGAGGAAGTCGGCGACAAGAGACGACGGAAGAAACAGCAGCAGAAAACAAGCAGCAGCAAAACAGGTTCTCCGGTCGACCGGGCCGGTCGACCGGACGTGCACGACGTGCACAGTGTCAAAGAGCGGTCGACCGGACCGGTCGACCGATATGACTGACTGTAAAGGGCCCAACTCTCTGTTGGAATCGGTCGACCGGCCCGGTCGACCGGTAGAAGGGTCGGTCGACCGTCCCCGGTCGACCGACAGTCGGTTTGGGCTGAAATCTGCAGTTCGGAACCTGTTGTATTTAAGGGCTGCTAGGTTTTCTAAGTAGTAATCTTGGAGGGAAATCTTGTAGAAGAACCTGCGAAATTAGGAGGCTTAGGGTTCTCTTGTGTTGAGAGAGGCTAAGAGCCATTGTAATCTTCTTCTAGTTGTGATTTCATTGTTTTGTGATTGAGATCTGGTTGGATCCTCTAAGGTTGTTGTCTGTCGCGCACAACAGTTCCTAATGCATGTTAGATACAATCGTAGAGTGTTTCCCTGATAATTTCAAACAAAACAAATTCAGACCACCAAAGATTGTAGAATAGTTCTCTAAGCTAAACTTAAAAATAATTCTCTAAGCTAGGTCAATTGTCACCAAATCCACACAAAATGTGTAATAAAATAGAAAACTCAATTCCTGCAAAGAAAATGTCAATTGAATCAAACTTATTCAATCAACATTAAAGCAAAATTTACTCAAAAGAAAATTCTAGATAGAAATTTATTCCTCTCAGAAAATGAAAAAAATGTAGAATTAAACAGTTCTGTGGGCAGGATTGAATCAATGAGAGAACTGTGTCCTTTCATTGTCCATCAAGCTACAGCAGGGCATTTCCAAATGTTGCACTGCCCTCATGTGCACTGTCTCTCTGCAATTCTCTCTCATTTATTTCTGTCGTTCCTCTTTCAGATCCCAAGACGGTAGCTAGCTTACACACTTATACTCTAAATTTATAGGCTTGAAATTAAATTTGCAGATATTTCTCTCTATTTTAGTGGGATCAAACTCATCATCAAATTCCATGCCAAAATTGCTCAAAATTTTGAAGCAGAACCCATCTCTGAGACAATAGAACAAGGAGAAGCCATCCCATGTAAAAATCTACATAACATGAATAAAAAAAAAAATCAAAAAACAGAATACAAGCTCAGATTATCATAATCAAAACTAATTAATCAAACTCATGAAAGGAAAAGAAAAGAAGAATGAGTCATAAACAACACAAACCCAAGAAAATTAAGAGAGAGTATCTCACTCTTTACGATGAGGTAAACTATCGTCAATTTATTTTGAAATTAAGAATCAGAATTTACAACGGGCCCGTGATCAGCAAGTAAAAAACTTGAAAATAAAGTTAAAACAAAAGGTATCATTTTTTAATGAAACCCTTCCGAGAATTTTCAAAAAAACAACAAGAACCCACATCAAAATTTTCATTACAATTCTCAAGGAGAGAACAGTATCTAACAGTACAGGAGAGAACTACATAAACGCATTAAACAAGATGTAAAATTTAAACCATCACTATATAAAAATTTAACATTGACCGTATTAAAAAAAAGTAAAGAAGTAATAATTTAAGCCCGTCGTGATAATAATTAATTACCCAGACAAACTCGATTCAACTCGCGATCGAATCAAGAAGAACTCGAATTATGCGCAAGAAACACCGATTTCAGGTCGCGAGGGACCGCGGGAAGAAGAAGCCCTTGCGGGTTGCGGGTCCCACCGCCTTCCTCTAGGCCGGCCTCAGCTTTCTCGGCGCCGGCGGAGAAAGAGAATTAAACTACTGAGAAAAATCCTTACACAAAGAAAAGAGAAGAGATGTGATACTGCCCTAGAATTTGGGATCGAAGTTGATTCTTGGTTCCTCCGTCGTCGTGGTCATTTTTTGCGCCATTGTTCGTCGAAGGATCACTTGAAGAGATTGAGGCCGACGATTTCTTCCTCTTCTTGATTCCGGAACGATTCTCACGGAGGAGGGGAGAGAGGCGGCATTCATCGGGGGGAAGAGAGAGCGGGAGCAGCGGCATGATCGGAGGGGTGTTGGAGGGAGCATAGATCGGTCGGCGATTAGGGCTCTGGCAAGGGTTTCGTTGAGAAGAGAGAGGACCGATCGAAGGACATGGGAGGAAATAAAGCTGAAGTTTTTTTTTTTTTTTTTTTTTTTTTTTTTGAAGAGAAGTGGAGAGTTAATGAGAAAGAGGGTATTTAAAGCTAATCTCTCTCTCACTGTAGCGTTGCGATTAAGCAACAAATAACGACTCTCTCTCTCCAGCGTCGACGCGTGGAGTTTAATCAGTAAAACCTGACTCTGTCTAACGGTAATATTGTTTGACTCTTCAATTATACAACAAATCAGTCAAATCCCATGTGATCACAGTCAACATCAGATTACGCTGACGGACCCGTTATAAATTGTCTGGAGGCCAACTGGCATCCAACCCACCAACTGAGAATTGCCAATGGCTTTCACGCCACCATTTAATTAAGTTTTTGCTTTTTTAATCTCTATAAAAAAAAATATTCTCATTAAAAATATACAGAGTAAGTTTGGTAAACAGTTTAAATTTTTTTTATGAGTAAAAATACATTAGAGGAATTAAATAAGTTAGAGAAAAAAATAAGAAAAAAATCTCCTTAAAAAAATGCGTCTACTGCGTTTTCTTTCATCCTTTTAACTCTATCGCAGAAAGTAAACAGAAAAAATATCCAAAAAATGCCTTTGTTTTTTTGACTCTATCTCAAAAAAGTTTCTTATTTTTAGTTCTCTAATTTTTAGATTCGGGTAATGTGCGTATTTGTATTACTATAAAAAAAAACACAGATATATCTAAAGGACTTAAATAAAAATAAAAGAAAATAAGTGGAGATAAATATACTATTTTAAATAAATAAAACTACAGAGATGAAGACAATGATCAGGAAACTAAAGAGTTTAAGAAAGAGACTGAGAAAATTCAAGAAACTTACTAGTTAAAGGAAGAGATTAAAAAAGTTCAAGAAATTAAAGAGTTCAAAAAAGATAGACACTCATAAAATCAGGGGGAAATCATGAGAAAAAGATTACAGAAACAAAAGAAAAAAAACAAAAGGAACAAAAAGAAAAAAAAAGAAGAAAAGGAATGAAGAAGTGGAAGAAGAAAACAAGAGAAGAAGGTGAAGAAGAAGAAGAGATAGAAAGAAAGACAAAAAGAAAAAGAAAATTCATAAAAAAGTTTCAATTACAACAAAATTGGGGGAAATGATATCAATTTTGATAAAAGAGAAAATCAAGCAATCATATTAGAAGGAAAAAATAATACAAAGTGAATAATACCATAAAATCATAGAGAGCATCAAAGTGGAGGCAAGACATCATCAAACTAAAGACAAGCTCATCAAAACAAGGAGTTAACACAATCAAGGCAAAGGACAAAATATAAGAAAGAAACAACGGTCACCATTAAGAAAGATTCGACATAAAGACTAACAATAGAAACTGAATTTGGAGAAAAAGATAAAAGTAGTTTTGCTCATTACAAGAGGAGATACAAAGCTAGAAAGTCAATAAAAATCAATGTATTTCAACAAACAATAGGAGTTCAAACTGACATGAAAAAATGAAAAGCAAGAGAAGAATTCATGAAGAATTTGAATTAAGGGAGGTTGTTGGTAATTATAATTCGAATCCTCATGAAAATAGAAAGTTAATGTTTTGAGTCGGTTGAGGATTTTGGAGTTTCTAAAATTATGATCTTAGGGTTCTGATTGTATTAGGATTAGTTAAAAGTTTCTTATTTTTTTAATAAAATAAGTAGTAGATATGTACAGGAGTTTGATTTTAGTTGGATTTGTACTAATTTTGCCTATAAAGAAGAGGCACGGTCAATAATTGTAACAATGTAAATTTGAAAAATTAAAAAATTGAGAAAAACTAAAGTGAGAGAATTTTGTATTTGAGAAAAGTTTGAATAAAGATAATTTTATTTTGAGTTGTTCAAATAAAATTTGTATTCTTCTTCCTCAAAAAATCCATGGACATTGACAATGTAAGATTGAACTTTTTGAAAACAAAATTCATATCACAAAGTAGTAGGCCAAGTGGTATCCAACCCGCTAACTAAGAATTGTCAACGGCTTTCACTCTCCCAATTTAATCAAGTTTTCACTTTTTTAGCTCTCTATAAAATAAAATATTCTCATTAAAAATTTTACTTACTCTATTGTAAGTTTTGTAAACAGTTTAAACTTCTTTTATGAGTAAAAAATACATTCCAGAAATAAACCAGCTAGAAAAAAATAGAAAAAAATCTCCAAAAATAATGGGCCTACTGCGTTTTCTTTTGTTCTTTTAACTCTATCATCACAGAGAAAAAATAGTAAAAATATCTGAAAAAAGTTTTGTTTATTTTGAATCTATCCAAAAAGTTTCTTTATTTTTAGTTCTCTAACTTTTAGATTCGGGTAACGTGTGTATATGTATTACTATAAAAACACAAATATATCCAAATGACTTAAATTACATGCAAAATAAAAGAAAATAAGTGGAGATATATTTACTATTTCAAATAAATAAAACTACAGAGATGAAGACAATTGATCAGGAAACTAAAAAATTTAAGAAAGTGACTGAGAAAATTCAAGAAACTTACTAGTTAAAAGAAGAGATTAAAGAAGTTTAAGAGATTAACTCATTGAGAGCATCAAAGTGGAGGCAAGACATCATCAAACTGAAGACAAGCTCATCAAAACAAGGAGTCAACACCAACAAGGCAAAGGACAAAAATATAAGAAAGAAATAGAACGGTCACCATTAAGAAAGATTCGACATAGAGATTAACAATAGAACTAGATTTGGAGAAAAAGATAAAAGTAGTTTTGTTAATTATAAGAGGAGATACAAAGCTAGAAAGTCAAAGAAAAAACAGTGTATTCCAAACAAACAATAAGAGTTCAAAATGACATGAAAAAATGAAAAGCGAGAGAAGAATTCATGAAGAATTTGAATTAAGGGAGATTGTTGGTAATATAATTCAAATCCTCATGAAAATAGAAAAGTCAATGTTTGAGTTGGTTGAGAATTTTTGGAGTTTCAAAAATTATGATCTTAGAATTATGATTGTATTAGGATTAGTTTAAAATTTTCTTATTTTTTTAATAAAGTAAGTAGTAAATTATGTTATATTCAGGAGTAGATCTGATAACTAATCAATATCACCGGTCTAATTGGCTAGGTCGGTGAATATCAGGTGAGAGGCTTTTCGTTTAGTAGAACGTTCCTTAATTACAGAACCACCTTTCAATTACCTTCCTTGGTTAAACACCAATTAGACTAGTATTAGTCAGTCTCAATATACAGTAATATTTATGAGCATAAATATTTCAGTATAACCCTTGTATAAAGAATGTTATTTCACTTATACAACAATTGGAGTGAAGTACGCATGTAGTGAATCTCCTTAAGACAATTATGTCCCCCACTTCGGTGCTAACGGGTTACTGAACGTTGGTTCCCAAGATACAACAATCCTTCACGGTACCTGGATAGCACTACCAAATTACCGTACAGTCGAACCTTACTTAATCTGTACCTTCACAGGATTTTAATGCAGCAGGATAAAGATAAATTTCAGGGAGAATATTTGCCTTAACCTTGGAGTATTATTCACTGTAGAGAAAGGAGGGAGAGAGAAGAATTTATGTCTTAGGAAGAGACAGATTCATACAACAATTCTTTATTACAGAATCTTTTGAATTTCCTGTACTTCGCCTTTCAGATCGAATCTCTATTTCAGATTTTTCCTTCAAAAAATCGAAATCAGCTCAAAGGGAGAGAAAAGAATGTTGTTTTCAGTGTGTTTGTAATCCATGGAGAGGAGCGCTATTTATAGCGCTCCTGAACCGTTTGGAGGACATAATGGTCCTTTGGAGTTCGAGCGGTTGCAACGGTTCTGTCTGAACCGTTGCAACTGTTCGTTCCAGACAGGAACCGTTGTAGCGGTTTCTTCCAACAGTTGTAGCGCAGCGGGCGAGTAGCGGAGCGGGTCGAGACCCGCTTGTAGCATCAAACCCGTGTGGCTCGGTTCAATAAGAACCGGGCCGGGTTGGATCCGAGCCCGCTGATTAGTCTACAATTTTGCATTATTATATCGCATTTTCCTACTGATTTATGAGTAAAATGTCGGTTTAAACTGCGTTTTAGTCTCTCTTGCAGATAAATCAAGAGTCTAAGGGTAAAGGAGTAATAAGAGCTTAATTAAACCCATTTTTGGGTAATTAAATCCGGATTTCTTGGAGGCCAAGCAAAGAAGCTTCTAGAAGATGCACTGAACCAAGACCCTTGCGCACGTCAGACGAATATCCAGGCGAAAATACGAGAATCCGAATATACTAGGAAGGTCCTCGAAGTCAGGAGAAGTTCCTCGCCAAAACCAGGGACCTAAGTCCCTGGTTTTGCCGCGAAAATGCGGCAAAAGCCGCGTTTTCGCGGCAATTTGGTGGGTCCACGCGTCGATTTTCGACGCGTGGCCTCGTATCGTCTTCTAGAAACCTCTTTTGCCTATAAAAACCCCTGCAGATGCCTAAAACGGAAGCAGATTGAAAATAAGCTAGGTTTTCTCTCTTTTAGTGTAGTGTAGTGTAGTGTAGGTGTTCTTCTTCTTTCTTTTATATTTTTATTTGTTTTTAGATCTTGTAGTAAGGCTAAGAGATTCAGAGAGAGATAGAGAGATATTGATGTAATAGATGGTGACAATCTATGTAAAGGTGTCTCCTTCTTCTCTAATGTAATCTTCTCTATCTTCTACATGATGCTTAGCTAGATTTTCTTCTCATGGTGACTAACTACTAACCACTAACCATCTAACCACTTACTTGATAATCGACATGAATCTAGTAGCCTCTACAAGGCCTTACTCTTGTAAGAACCATTGATGGCTCATGATGATGGGTTTCTAACATCTAACTTGCTACCTTACTAACCAAGCTAACTCTCTCTTATTTCATACTTGTTTCTAATGGTTTTGATGATCTAATGTTTGTGTTAGCTTGCTCTTGATGCAAATTTGAGTGTGAAGAACCATCTTATTGAAAGTACACCTAGATGGGGGTGAATAGGTGTATGGCTAATCTAATGACAAATGATGCGGAATTAAAACTAAATTATAACACACTTAGTGTAACCAAAGAGTGTAGCCGAATTCCCGGTAAAGGGCTCTAAACTATCTCCTCTAAATTCCTCTAAATAAGACTTGAGGTGCTATATAAATCTCTCTTGGTTGAACACAAGTGAGGCATACAAACAATACCAAGCATATAAGTATGATATGAACAATATGAAATAATTCAAGGCACAATATAAGAGAGAGAGATTAAAGATAGTGGATCAATCGCAAACACCAAGATATATTTCAAGGTTCGAGCCACTGCTCTACGTCCCCGCCTTCACACAGAAGGATTTCCACTATATCGTCCACACAGGACATCCCACACAGAGAACCTCCACTGAGGATTTGGGTAATACAATCTAGGAGTACACAGTCCTCTCTCCAACAAACACAACCTCTACACAAGAGGCAAGACACAACAACAATCACCTCTACACTTAGAGGGATAGACACTTAGCCAAACAACAATCTACCTCTCAATAGAGCGATAAGGCTCAAAGCCAACAACACCATAATCACCTCTACACTTAGAGGGATACAAACACAACCTCCACACTCACCTCTACACAAGAGGGAAATCAAATAAAAGAAGGTTTTTTAATTCTTGGTGGTCTCACTAAATCACAAACCAATTTTCTTCACAAAACAAGATCCTAATAGATAGGATAGATATGATAGCTCAAGTGTGAGAAAATAAAGAGTTTAGAAAATAATTCACAAAGAAAAACTCTTGCGAAAACTTCTAGAATAGTTATAGAAGTGAAGATAAAAAAAAAAAACCAATTCCCAAAGATTCTATTTTTCTTTGATTTTTTCAACCCTTTAAAACAAATAAAGATAGATCTTTATAACCCAAAAACTCTTTGAAAACTTGTTGCTAAAACACTGAGAAAAATAGAAAAATTCTCTTGAAATTCTTGGTGAAATCAGCTAAGGAGGGGGCTATTTATAACCCTCCAAAAATCTGCCCGCTGGCAGTCTGGAAAGGGCAGAATTGCCCTTTCGGTCTACTGCCCGGTCGACCGGCTAATGGTCATTTTTTATGACCGTTGAGCCACCGGTCGACCGCCCGGCCGACCGGGACTGGATACAAGAGCAGCAGCTCTCTGCCGGTCGACCGCCCGGTCAACCGTGGCCATTTCTAGAGAGCAAAGCTCTCTGGCAGTCGACCGGCCTTCCATCCATTTGGCTTGTGCATGTCTGTGCACACCGATCGACCGGACCGGTCGACCGATGCCTGCCTCGGCCGACCGTCTGGTCGACCGGCAGACAGCCAGGTCTAAACATTATGGGGATTAAAAATTTGTCTTTTTGCCTTCTAAAAAATCTCATAAAATACACATAAATTTCACAAAAATAGGTTCTTTATTGATATTTGAAATACAAATATGTGTGACTAAAATTCAACAATATTATAAACAATTTGAACCATTTTTGTGATATTGAAATTTGGCTTAAATACAAAAATCGTATTTTCCAAACTTTGGATTTTTGTTTTCTCCAAAACTTGTACAAATATAAAACATGATATTGAAACAATTTTGAAGCATATTGTATATGGATAGAATCTAATATACATATAAGATATATATCTATGTTTTTTGACATAAAATTCAAAATCAGTTAAACCCAAAAATCAAACCAATAAGCTTAAAACTTGTGTATGTATGTGAACTTAAGCATATCAACACTATCTAATCTTTACAATGATCTAAACATACTAAACACAAACCAAGGTCTTCTTGTAGAACTCCGAGCCGACTCGATCCAAACACGATCCATCGAGCTTGACTCCAACCGAGTACTAGATGCGATCTTGACGCTCGAGCTCTTGAATCTACATGTGAAAGCTCCAAAATACCTTTGTTGGAGCTAATCACCTACTAATATCACGATCAAATATCTGAAACTAAATATCACAATATTATTAGTAAACTATAACAACATGAGTTAATCATTATCAAAACTAGAGTGAAGGGCCTCTGGGCCAACAATCTCCCCTTTTTGATGATAACAAAACTCATGGAGTTATATATGTATGGATTAAAGTTAAGCTTCATAGAAGCTCCCCCTTAACTCATGCATGACAGTAAACATAAAGATATGCATTGAATGCGCAATACAAATATGCATAAGTGAAGATTGCTTCTCCCCTTTGGCATAAACAAAACATATATGCTCGATACCAATTGTAAAAAAACATGCATATATGATACCAATTGTAAGTAATCATGCACATAGAAAACTCATCAAATACTTATATGCATACATGAAACTCCAAATTTCTTTCTTTCTTTTGTATAAACATAATAGAAGTTTCTAAGCATGCATATAAACTCAAAATCATTCTCCCCTTTTTGTCAATCATCACAAAGGGGTAAAAACAATCTTAAAAAAATCTTTTCCTCCTTTTTGACAAATCAAAATAAAGAGATATATGCGATATACATGAAGAGGAGAGACGTTAAGTTAACTCCCCCTGCATACATGCATTTACATGAAAAGAGATGACTAAACCCTAATCACATAAAGCATAATATACAATGTATAAAAGGGGATGTGAAGCTCTTACTACACATGTGTACTACATACCAAAGAAAGGTCAATCACTTCAATATGAAATACACTTAACATGAATCTATATATAGAGAAGATGTTAAGCTTCCCTTGCATATAAGCAATACAAATTAAAACATTATGATACCAATTGAAAAATATATCAATTTATGATAAAAGTATACATCGAAATATCATGATACCAATTTATGATATCAATTGAAAATAAACAAAACATTTTGAAGATACCAATTGAAAGTAAACAAAAAATTTAAGATACTAAAAGATACCAATTGAAAATATCTTGATACCAATTTAAAATGTCTTGTAAATCTTGATATCAATAGAAAGTGAAACATTTTATGTTTTTGATACCAATTAAAAGATATATATATATATATATATATATATATATATATATATATATATATATATATATATATATTGGAAATCTTGATACCAAATGAAAGTAACAACCAATTTTAAAGTAACTTGATACCAAAAAATTGTCTTGTAAATGTGTTGATACCAATTGAAAGTAAAGAACCAAATTGATTTAGGTAAGCATAACTCATATCAATATAGATACCAATTTAAAATGAAACATGATACCAATATTGAAAATGCTAGCATATACCAAAATAAAGTATTTTTATCATAAAGAATGGGAGTAAGATATCAATTGAAAATAAAATTGATTAAAGATACCATTGAAAGATAAAACATGAATTTTCTCCCCTTTATGAAATACTAATAAAAAAACGCATAAGCTTGTATAAGATATTAATTGAAAAATAATTGACATTAAGGGATAAATCAAGCTTAGCATAACATAAGTTGTGTTTTAAGATGTAAAGATATAGTAAGCACAATCAAAT